>SJYT01063959.1:115031-179506 GCA_006410635.1 Cephalophus harveyi
TCAGTAGGAGATTGATTTCATAAATTGTGATACATGCTTATAAAGAAATATATAGTTGTTAAAATGAGTGATTTTGAATTTTTGATAGCAAGACAGTATCAGTTATTAAGTGAGATAAATAGACCTGAGGGAGAGTGATCTCAATTATATTTTTTAAGAATTATAATAATTTGATTTAAATACTGTCTACAAAAGAAGTAATTTGATTTATGACTTGTTGAGTTAATGATGATATTTTACATTTTCTAGATAAAATTATTCTGTTTGCATCCTGTGAAACAAGTGATGATGGAAAATAAATTGGAGGTTCATAAAGATAAGACACTAAGGGAAGCAGTAGAAATGGCTTATAAGGTATGTATAGTTTTACTGTTGGCATTTAATTATTGATATCTTACACAATGGTACTAACATTTTCCCAAGTTTTTATTATAGTCAGTAGTAGTATAAGCACTTGCAGTAGCTTTTTTTTTTTCACTTGCAGAAGCACATTAAATCCTATCAATGTATCTCTTAAGGAGCGTAGTTTATACCTCTTCTTTGAAATGTGGTTCATTGCTTTTAAGAACTTTCTCACTCTGAAAGCCAGTTAGGCTTTTTAGAACTCAGAATTAGAAACAAAGATATTTATTTATTCTTTATATTCAGTTTGTTTTTGTTTTTTATTGCTTCAGTCATGTCCTACGCTTTGTGACCCTGTGGATTGTAGCCTGCCAGGCTCCTCTGTCCATGGGATTCTCCAGGAAAGAATACTGGAGTGAGTTGCCATGCCCTCCTCCAGGGGATCTTCCCAATTCAGTGATGGAACCTGTGGCTCTTATGTCTCCTGCATTGGCAGGAAAGTTCTTTACCAGTAGCACCACTGTAGCAGATACTTACTGAATGACTACCGTATGAAGCATAAGAGAACTAGAATGAACAAGATAACATGAGGTGATAGAGGTACCACAGTGAGCAAGATAGGCTCACTGCCTTCATGGAGTTTATAATCCCACTTGGGGAAAAATGGACAAAATATTTAAACACCACAATATTTAAATATTTAAAGATAATTTGCAAATATCTTATTGTTTAGATGTTATGAAGTAATTCAGAAATATATTAAGGTTATTTAATCTGAGACTTAAACCATGAGAAGGAGACAGCTGTGCAAGAAACTGGAGAAAGAGCGTGTGTAAAAACTAAGGTGAAGAAGTGCGTGATCAAGAAGCTGAAAAAGGAGGCATTGTTTTTAGATCGTCTTAAATGAGAATCAGTTCAGTTCAGTCGCTCGGTCGTGTCCGACTCTTTGCAACCCCATGAATCGCAGTACGCCAGGCCTCCCTGTCCATCACCAACTCCCGGAGTTCACTCAGATTCAAGTCCATCAAGTGAGTGATGCCATCCAGCCATCTCATCCTCTGTCGTCCCCTTCTTCTCCTGCCCCCAATCCCTCCCAGCATCAGAGTCTTTTCCAATGAGTCAACTCTTCACATGAGGTGGCCAAAGTATTGGAGTTTCAGCTTCAGCATCATTCCTTCCAAAGAACACCCAGGGCTGATCTCCTTTAGAATGGACTGGTTGGATCTCCTTGTAGTCCAAGGGACTCTCAAGAGTCTTCTCCAACACCACAGTTCAAAAGCATCAATTCTTCAGCGCTCAGCTTTCTTCACAGTCCAACTCTCACATCCATACATGACCACTGGAAAAACCATAGCCTTGACTAGACGGACCTTTGTTGGCAAAGTAATATCTCTGCTTTTGAATATGCTATCTAGGTTGGTCATAACTTTTCTTCCAAGGAGTAAGCGTCTNTCTCCAACACCACAGTTCAAAAGCATCAATTCTTCAGCGCTCAGCTTTCTTCACAGTCCAACTCTCACATCCATACATGACCGCTGGAAAACCCATAGCCTTGACTAGACGGACCTTTGTTGGCAAAGTAATGTCTCTGTTTTTGGATATGCTATCTAGGTTGGTCATAACTTTCCTTCCAAGGAGTAAGCAACTATACTAATTTTTCCACTAATGTCTTTTTTCTGTTCCAGAACTCAATCCAGAATACATATTGCATTTACCACACATGCACACAGACACACACGCTTTTACCGTATCTCTCCATTTCTTTCAAAGAAACCCAAATCCAAAACCTTTCTCTCTCTTAATCTCCATACCCCTCTATTTCTCTACTTATATTTATTTCATTTTTTATTTTCTATTGGAGTAGACTTGATTAACAATATTGTGTTTGTTTCAGGTGTGCAGCAAAGTGATTCAGTTATACATACACATGTGTCCACTCTTTTTCACATTCTTTTCCCATATAAGTCATTACATAATATGAGCAGAGTTCCTGTGCTATACAGAAAGTCCTTGTTGCTAATCTGTTTTAAATACAGTAGTGCATACGTGTCAATCCCAAAGCCCCAATTTGTCCCTCTCATGTTCCGCTTTTTTAGACTTCACATACATGTGAGATCATGCAGTATTTGCCTTTTTCTGTCTGACTTATTTCACTTAGCACAACACCCTTAAAGCCTAACCAGGCTGTTGCAGGAGGGAGGTTCTTGAAGGTGGGATGCTTTGCACAGTGCACTAGGTCACCAGGTCTCAGCAGGAACCAAAAGGGACAAACTCAAATAATGGCATCGTTTTCCTCCAGCAGATTCAGGGAGGAGTGGGTCTGTCTTGTGACTGGAGCAATGCTGAGTCACTGAGAGTCTGACCCATGTGCAGCCATGAGCCAGCCCAGGTCTTCAGAGAATGAGGACAATTGTACAACCTTCAGAGAAAAGAACTTATAAATTAGGATTGGCAGCCAACCTGACAGACCGAGGACTATTAATAAAGAGAAAGACCTTCTGCCTGCTGACTGGGAGACTTGAACCCAGCAACCTGAGTGTTTACACCCAAGGAGCTATTGGTCACCATGGATGGTCAAACAAGTCTCCTTTAAATTGGTGTTTCTTTGTCTCTTTCTCTGTTTGCACCTCATGTGAGATTATACAATTATATGCATGTGCTAAGCAGACAGCTGATGCTATTTAGCTCTGATTTCATTTGGCTGCTTAAGCAACAGCCTATATATCAATAGGATGATGTTAGTGCATATCGACTCTTCTGTGCGTCATGTCAAAACATCAGAAGCTGTGGGAGACACCAGGCTGCACACACATGGCCTGCTAGGATCCCAGAAGGATGTCTTTCATCAGGGGGCAGTAAATGAGAGCCACAAAGCCAGCCAAAGAAGTTCCGCTTGACCCCTGCTTTTGGAAGTGTGAAGTCCTAGCCTGAGATTCCCTGACTCTTCATTCTTCTCTCTCTGGGGCCAGTTTTTACTTGATCCATGCCTTCCCTCGTGTTGGGCCTTTGCTGGCAATTAGTCAGTTAGATTTCTGGCCAGTTCTGCCCCTACCTTGGTGCCCCCTCTCCCCCAGCATCTGCTTTCCCTGTCTGGTCGCGTGGGAGCTAGTCTGCCTGGCTTTGATCCTGACCCATCTCTTATCGGTCTTCCCTGGTGGCTCAGCGGTAAGAATCCACCTGCCGATGCAGGAGACTTGGATTGGATCCCTGGGTCAGGAAGATCCCCTGGAGAGGGGAATGGCTACCCACTCTAGTATTCTTGCCTGGAGAATTCCATGGAGAGAGGAGACTGGCAGGCTACAGTCCACAGGATTGTAAAGAGTTGGACATGACTTAGTGACTAAACAACAACGTCTCTAATCAGCCAAATGACCTTGGACCAGTCAACCTCTTTAAGGCTTTGTTTCTTCATCTGTCAAGTGGAGAGACTAATAACTCCATCAGTGTTGTTGTAAGGGGTGAGCGAGTTACTACGTCTGCAATGATTGGGCCCAGTGATACTTGACAACCATTACTCAAATAAAGCATTATAGTTATTGGACAGTCAGCATCTGCCTTTCTATAGTACAGCCTGTGACTGCAAGATAGATGTCTGCTCCAGCTATGTTTTAACCAGTACCCTGACTTTTTTTGTAATGATAATAATACATTTTATTTAATTGAGTATATCCAAAATATTATCAGTTTAACATAATTTTATTGTGGTAAGATACATATCACACAAAATCTATCATTTTCACCACTAAGTATACAACTCAGTGGCATTAAGTATAATTCACACTGTTGGGCAGCTGCCACCATCATCCATTCACAGAGCTTTATTCCTCTTCTCCTCAAAATATAGAATGCTTCACAAGTTTGAGTGTCATCCTTGAGAAGAGTCCATGCTAATTTTCTCCATATCATTTTCAATTATCACCTGCTACCCGAAACAGCACAGCACATGGAGCTTTGCTGATAGCCGGAAAGTGACCGATGTGTGTGAAAGCACCTTCCAGAGTAACTACATTTAAACATAATGTAATTCCTTTGCAACAACGCACCTCTTCAGAAATGCTGCACTGTGAGTTCTGTGGCCACCCATTTTAGAGAGACAACTGGAGCCTGAATATTTTAAATGTGCTTTCTCATCAAACAGATTCTTGGTTAGTTGGAGGCACTGGTTCATAAATTCTTCCCAAACAAAATAATGCCATTTGCAGCCTCATGGATAGACCTAGAGATTGGCATACTAAGTGAAGTAAGTCTGAGAAAGACAAATACCAAATGACATCACTTATATGTGGAATATAAAACAACAATACGAATGAACTTACTTACAAAACAGAAATAGACTCACAGACATAGAAAATAAACTTATGGTTACCAAATGGGAAAGGGGGAGGAATAAATTAGGAGTTTGGGATTCACTTATATATACACTGCTGCTGCTGCTGCTAAGTCGCTTCAGTCGTGTCCAACTCTGTGTCCAACCCCATAGATGGCAGCCCACCATGCGCCCCCATCCCTGGGATTCTCCAGACAAGAACCCTGGAGCGGGTTGCCATTTCCTTCTCCACATATATATACTGCTATATATAAAATAGATAACCTACAAGGATCTACTTATAGCACCGGGAACTCTACTCAGCATTTTGTAATAACCTAAAAGGGAAAAGAACCTGAAAAAGAATATCTGTATCTATGTGCGTGCATGCTCAGTCACTTTAGTTATGTCTGACTCTTTGCAACCCTATGGACTATAGACCTCCAGGCTCCTCTGTCCATGGGATTCTCCAGGTGAGAATACTGGAGTGGGTTGCCATGCTCTCCTCCAGTGGATCTTCCTGATCTAAGGATCAAATCCATATCTCTTATGTCTCCTGCATTGGCAGGCAGGTTCTTTACCACTTACGCCACCTGGGAAGCCTATCTATATCAATGTATGTATCTGTATCTATATTTATATCTGTATCTGTTCTTATGTCTGTCTGAATCAGTGTACTGTGATTTACCTGAAACCAACATGACATTTTAAATCAACTATATTCAGATAAATAAATAAATTCTTTTTCAACCAAGCATATTCTTTTCATAGATTTTAGACATGTGTCTTTTGTAGAGGACACTTTAACTCTGTAGTGTAAATACGTTTGTTCAGCTTCAGGTCAGATTTAAAAAATTGTTATTTAGATGAAGTGCAGAAACCCTTGGTTTTGTTTCTTTCTATGCCACATGACTATTTGGAACTCATCTCAGGATAGAAACGAATGCAGACATCCTTTGGATGCAGACAGGATTTGGGGATTAAATATCACCCAAGGTATCCCTGCCTCTCTTGATGCTGAGTTTGGCCATGTGACTTTCTGTAGCTGAAAGGAATGCAAGCAGAAATGACCTTGCTCCAGCCAACTCTGAAAACTTGTGTGAAGCTGGCATTGTCAGAAAATGATGAAGCCCCCACCAGCCTGGGTCCTTTGGCAATTCTGAAGATCAGAGACCCCTTCTAGTCAGTGGTAACTGTAGTATAAGCAGAAATACACTTTTATGGCTTTAAGCCCTTGCAATTTGGGGATTAGTTATTACAGCAGCACAATCAACCCTGTCCTAACTAGTACTCATTTTAAGTAACAAATATGAAAAATTCACTAAATCACTGAAGGTTTTCTTCCCATCCTCCTATATCTCCAAATTCTCCCCTAGCCATCACCAGAAACAACTGAAAAAAAAAAAAAAACAAAAACCTTTGGAGCATAATTCTAATATTACTAGTTCTTTTATTTGTTTCCCAGCTCAGAATCTGTGAGGTAATGAGCCTTTTAAAGTGACTATTTTAGTGATCCTCCAAGGTAATATAGTTACTGGTGGGGATTAGTATATGGGAGCATCTGTCTTTCAATAGTCTTCATGACATTCCCTGTCATTCTCACTTGACAGATATATTTTAAGGCTGAAAAGTGATTTTCTTTTTTTTTTTTTCTTTTTCTTTTTTTTTTAAGTTAGAGAAAATGCACCCCTAACTGAGTCAATTCTCCTGATTTAAAAGTACAGGTTAGACACCTTCCAAAGGTGAAGATGTGAACACAAGGAGGTCTTGGGCATTCTAGCCATTCAGAAGAGAGGGAAGGAGACCCATCTGAGACCCAGGGAGCCTCTCCCCAGAATATGCACACACACAAAATATGCATTCAACTTCAAAAGACTCACGGTACTCCTGAACTCAGCTGGCACATTTCCACTTGCCTGAGAAAGAAGTCCTGTGGCACAACCACATCATGTAAAGAAAGTCACACCCAATTAGAAAGCCTGAGCCCAGGCTCCAGCGCCACCACTCACTAGTCGTGAGATCAGAGCCCCATGCTCTTTCAGAGAGGAGAAATCTCTCCTGAGGGCACTGTGTGTCACAGTGGTCAAACGGGGCCGCGGTTATAAAGGTGCTTAAGACTCGAGGCTGCCTTCGGCATCCTTCTGGGTTAGTGTACAGATTTCCCATCTCCCTCTCCCCAGTTCTAGTCCCAGGGAGCCCATTTCCAGGACACTGACTGGGCCTCCTTTTCCAGTGGGTAGGACCACCGGGTTTTAGAAAGTCCCATATGGGCTGCCCTCTGATCCTTCCTGCTCCAAACTCATTCTGCCTCGCCGAGTGAGAAAGAGCTGGAGAAAGAAAGGCAGAGCCGCCCTGCCAGGGTGGAGTCTCTTATTCTCTTTTTTCTTCTTCACCAATCAATGGGCTTTTTGCTTGGAGTTAAACACTAGGTTTGTGTGTAGGGAGTAGCAGAGGTCTTCTCTTCATGCTGCAGATTCATCCATGTGCTGGAGTTCCACAGGAGCTCAGCTGAAAATAGAGGGGGCCTGGGGTCCCTCATCTGCTATGTCTTATCTCCACTTCTCCCTCCGAGGATCAGGAGGGAGGAAGGGTGCTTGGGGATCCATGTTAGGTATTCCCTAGTTCTCCAGCCAAGCGTCAACATGCCCCAGCCTCACTCTAGTGCTTTAGGAAAAATATCCAGAGCACAACCTGGGCAGTGCTCTGGAGGCAGCAATGGGGGAATCATTCCCTGTGGAATTATGGTGAACCAGCCTGGTTCACCTCCCCGCTGTGTGAGGAGGGCATGAAAGGAGCTGTGCAGTTTTACAAACTGTAAAGACAAAAGGGAGACGGTGCTGTCATGCTCCAATGATGGCGTTGGTCACCCCAACTTATCCCAAGAAGGATGGGGCTGTCGTGGGAGCCTGCTCCATTCCCTCCCCACGTCGGAGGTTCTGCAGGGCCTACCCTCTGTCTGTGAGGACTGTTCTTCTGTACAGGGAAATAATGCCCTGATCTCCAATATGCTTTCCAGGCCCCTTTGAGATTTTTCTTCTTTCTTTTCTTTTGGGAGTTAAGAATCTAGGTCAGAACGTCTTCTAAATTTAAAGAACTTACTTGAAGAATGTCTTCTTTCTTTGCTCAGGCTAAAAGCAGGCCTGAACACCAGTGCTGGGTCATGTTTGAAAACTTCCCTTGAGTGGGTGGGGTAGGAGGGACTAACTTAACTGGAAGTAGATTTTGCTCAAATGGTATGCAATCTCTTCAAGGCAATGTGCAACTCAACTACAAGTTTTCTTCATCTTTTCTCCTTTCCTTGTCTCTTCTCCTACAGATTCCCTGGGCTGTTGGGTTATATGACATTGGAAAAAGTCACGTCACATCACAAACCAAGATATGCCTTCTCTTTAGTCCCTTGTGACCCAGCCAGCACTCCCTGCCTCTCACCTCCTGCTCCCAGAGACCAAGGAATTTGCACCTCCTCTCAGCTTTGGCAAGGCTCCTAGGATTCACTAGCCTCTNACGGCAGCCCACCAGGCTCCCCCGTCCCTGGGATTCTCCAGGCAAGAATACTGGAGTGGGTTGCCATTTCCTTCTCCACATCCATCCACTATGGACGGTCATATCTTTGAGTCTCTCTTGCCTGCTGGGAGAGAGATGATCCCTGATCAGGCAATGTGCCCTCCAACACACCAAAGTGAGCGCTAGAGCCTGCGGGCCTCTGGCCAGGGCAGGGTGTCCCTCTGCCCCCAGGTCTCCCCAGCGTCTGCCCCACGGCTTCCTGGTTGATGTGATCATGGTCACATGGTGGATTTTCATATTCCCTCAACACCTCCTGCTCCTTGGAAGAAAAGCTATGATAAACCTATACAGTGTATTAAAAAGCTGAGATATTACTTTGACAATAAAAATCTGTATAGCCAAAGCTACGGTTTTTCCAGTAGTCATGTACGGATGTGAGAGTTGGACCATAAAGAAGGCTGAGCACTGAAGAACTGATGATTTTGAACTGTGGTGTTGGAGGAGACTCTATCTTTTCTTGTGAATAGTGATGGTTAGACGTCTTAAAAAATCTGATTAAAACAACTAATCTCCCTACCCAAATACATGTATAGACAAAATTTTTCAAATTACACAATTGTACAGCCATTGCAGTCCATCTTTATAACTCATGTTCAGGACACCTTTGAATTAGTGCTGTTTTTGTTTTGCTTTAACATTTCAGGAGATCTCCCCAGAATGGCATTTTGAGCTGATGATGGACAGAGGGATACCATTGGAGCTGTGGGCACATTACGTAAAACAGCTCAACACTGCCCAGCGGATTGACGTGGAGGACTCGGTGTTACTCTTGTTTTCACTGAAAAATTTTATTCATACTCTAAAGGCTCCTAAATCTTTCCCTAAAGGTAGGACAAGCCGTGGATTCCTTGAGTGTGATACTATGGAAAACTGAAGTATTGATTCTACAGTGTTCCTTGTTTTGAATGAAAAGTTCCCAGCAGTGTATTCACAGAAGCTTATGCGCCTTTTCCCGTTCTCTTCGCGTCCCCATAGATAATACATGGTGGAATCCCGAACAGCTGCGAGAAGACAGCAGAGANTTGTTTTGAATGAAAAGTTCCCAGCAGTGTATTCACAGAAGCTTATGCGCCTTTTCCCGTTCTCTTCGCGTCCCCATAGATAATACATGGTGGAATCCCGAACAGCTGCGAGAAGACAGCAGAGACTACCTGCGTCTGCTCATTGGGCTCTTTGAGACGGTTCTCAGTGGTGCTGATGCCATTCACTTTCGGGTTCTGATGAAACTTTTCATAAAGGTACCAGGTCATCTTTTTCAGACAGACTCTTCCCTTGAAGATGATGTTACAGATTATTTCAGTTTTGGTAGTTTTTAATGAAAAAGAAAGCAGACTTTTAAGCAGTGACGTGTGTGATGATGGAGGCAGGCTGGTGAAGCTGTGCTGAATCATGACAGCAGTCCATAGGTTGGACAGAGACTGACATTGCTGCCGGCCTCCTAATGTATTAGTCCTGCTCAGGCATTTAATAATCACAACAGCCCAATATATCTGGCTGACTAAAGCCATTACCAAAGAGAAACTGGTTCAGAGAGGCAGTTTAGGATGTGCAGAGCCACTCAGTGGAGAGATTTCATCACAGCACCATGACCTCCATGCTGCCAGGCCCAGTGGTCAGTTCTTTATCCTGTCTTAACCTCTAAACAGCGTTTGACACAGTTGACATGGGTCATTCCGCCCTTAAAGTACTTTCTCAGTGAGGCTTCCTAACA
The DNA here is from genome assembly GCA_006410635.1 of Cephalophus harveyi. Classification (NCBI taxonomy): domain Eukaryota; kingdom Metazoa; phylum Chordata; class Mammalia; order Artiodactyla; family Bovidae; genus Cephalophus; species Cephalophus harveyi. The sequence continues at coordinate 124,955 of SJYT01063959.1, forward strand.
TCATTCTTGTCTGGGTTGTCTGCTTGGTGACCTCATCCTTCTCATTGTTTGAGCCCAAAATTATAGAGAAGTCCTCTGAACACCACTGCCAATAAGTCCTTTGAACTCGTCTATATCCTTCCCAGTGGGTTAAAGTACCCAGCAGAGATGAATTTTAAAGTGACTAGACAAAGCAAAACACTGCAGTAAATTGTTTTTTGTAATTGTACACTAGAGGAAATTAGTGTACAAATTGGAACCAACTTATTTGAGTAAAGGGCTTCTCTGGTGGCTCAGATGGTAAAGAGTCTGCCTGCAATGCAGGAGTCCCAGGTTCAGTCCCTGGGTCGGAAAGATCCCGTGGAGGAGGGAATGGCTACCCACTCCAGTCTTCTTGCCTGGAGAGTCCCTCGGACAGAGGAACCTGGCGGGCTACAGTTCGTGGGGTCGTGAAGAGCCAGACACGATTGAGCGACTAACACTTTACCTACTATTTGAGTAAAGTTAACGTCACTATCTTTTTTTGTTTTTTAGGTACATTTAGAGGATGTTTTTCAGTTATTCAAGTTCTTTTCTGTTTTATGGGCCTACGGTTCTAGCCTGTCAGACCCACTCAACTGCAGAGTGACAGCCGCGCTGCAGACGCAGGCTCTCTATGTGGGCTGAGCCTTTTCTAAGACCAGCTTGAACATCTGGAAGTTACGGTTCACATATTGCTGAAGCCTGGCTGTGAGAATCTTGAGCGTTACTTTACTAGCATGTGAGATGAGTGCAATTGTGTGGTAGTTTGAGCATTCTTTGGCATTGCCTTTCTTTGGGATTGGAATGAAAATAGAGTGGCATAAAATGAAATTAAATGATTTTCTCAGGATAGAAATTTTATTTTATTCTAAGAATAAATAGTTCAAACCTAGAGAAAAAATCGCATGCTGCATCATTTCATTTATAATTATGAATAGAACCAATGAAAAAAGTAAAAATAAGATCACTGGCATTTATTCTCAGAGTGCTCTGTGTAACCCAGCACAACCTGCACCAGAATCACTTTCCTATGAAAAAACTAAGTCTTGCAGATAATTGTGAACTTATGTTTTGGCTCATGGGATTCATGCATTTTAAATGAGTACCTCAAATGGAATTTTTGGACACACAGAATTTGAGAACTTCTGTTACATACCTGGTCTTTCATAGCATTTCATCATTATTGAAAATTTATACTTAATTGTGACTGTTGTAATTAGTGTTACTGTCCCGTAGTAAATTGTAAGCAGTTACAAGAGTGAAGAGTGCCCTGGTTTTGCTCACAGATGGATTTCTAATACTTTTACCTAGTCGAAATTGGATGGGTATAGTCATGAATATATAATAAATGAATAAATGTCTCTGGTTTCACCTGATTAAAGTAAAAATCCTTTAAACATAGTGGTGGACTGCAAGCAAAATAATAGTGAAACCAAATAAGACTAAAATGGAGAAAATATCTAAACAGGTTTATACAGTAAGGTTAGTCAGTGATGGTGGTAAGGGTAGTTTGCAGTCCATCAGTTGTTGTTGTTGTTGTTTTTTTAATTGAAGTATAGTTGCTTTATAATATTGTGTTAGTTTCCATTGTACAGTAAAGTGAATCAGTTATATGTATTACATATAGCCCCTCTTTTTTAGATTTCCTTCCCATTTAAGTAACCACAGAGCATTGAATACAGTTCCCTTTGCTATACAGTAGGTTCTCATATTCCATCAGTTTTTAATGTAGGGGGGGAAAAAAATCTTGTCTTAAAAATAGAAAGTAAAAGTTCACAAAGATAAAGAGTTAAATAGAAGAGAGAAATTGATCTTACATAAGAAAGGTAAAACTCCATTTGCGGGGTGTGAGTGAGTGAAAAGTGGAGGGCAGTGGGGACACACCAAGGTTTACGCACTTTCTTTATAAAGTCATACTCACAAACTGTAGGTAAGTATTAAACACTGCTAAGCAGTCCTACCCTGTGTTGCTGGGAGGTTCATGCTGTGCTGTGCCTGGTTGCTCAGTTGTGTCCAACTCTTTGTGACCCCTTGGACTGTAGCCCGTCAGGCGCCTCTGTCCATGGGGATTCTCCAGGTAAGAATACTGGAGTGGGTTGCCATGCCCTCCTCCAGGGCATCTTCCCAACCCAGGAGTTCAATCCAGGTCTCCCACATTGCAGGCAGATTCTTTACCATCTGAGCCACCAGTGAACACAAACCTTGGATGAGTATTAAATACTTCTAAGGAGTTGTACTCTGTTTCTCTGAGAGATTCAGTTCCCACTTAAGTGGTATTGCATGGAGTGCATGCCGTCTACAAGTGCCGTGGAATAGAGGGGAAATTGCTGATAGAAATTCCTGTCCCTGATTTGCTGGTGTTCTGTGGGCTTAGATTGCAGGGGATGGTTCAGAAAGGAGTGGGCCAGCACCTGGGAGACAGGAAGGCCCTTGCAGTAGCTGCAAGGCGCTGTCCTGTGCTGGAAGATCGCTACCAGAATTACCAGTTTTTCTCCAGATGGCATTAAGATACCAAAAGATGCATGTTCTAGTTGGTTATTTTCCTCTTATGTTTCCAGGTTAGTAGTTATAAAGCAATAGCTTACAATGCATTAATTTTGAATGCATCTAAAATTTAGAATGTTAACTTTTTAAGTCTTTAAAATATGTTAGTATATAGGTTGTATAATTTGAGGGATAATGAAATATGGTTATTTTAAAATACCATTTAAGTCATGCCTTTGACCTTTAATGCAAATCATAAATATATATGGACTTTATTGTTTGTTAGGACCTCTTGTTAGTACAGTTACATATCAGATTAAAAAAAATTTTTTTTTCCTTTTTCCTTGGGTGTTGTATTCTTTTAGATGATGGATTTAGAAGAGGTAATACCCATGGATTGCTGTCGTCTTGTTAAATATGATGAGTTTCATGATTATCTAGAACGATCATATGAAGGAGAAGAAGATACTCCAATGGGTCTTTTACTAGGTGGAGTCAAGTCAACATACATGTTTGATCTGCTGTTGGAGACAAGAAGACCTGATCAAGTTTTCCAGTCTTATAAACCTGGAGGTAAGCATTTTTACGGTATTTTGAATTGTAAAGGACTTACATTTTCATAAAGTTTTTTGTTTATAGAAATTATTTTTAAATTTTTCACATGTTCTCAGAATGTATAATAATTCCGATAGGTTTTGAAGTAGTGAGCCACAAACCTGGAATTAAATTCTAGACTACTTTCAAAAAACAATACACAAAATTTTAAAAATAACAAAGCAAAACCAAAATTAAAGTCTTCAGTAGGATTTTTCTTCTCCAGTACTAAATCATCCTCCCTTCCTCCCTCTGCCTCTGCCTCTGCCCCTGCCCCTCTCTTTATAGAGAGGACCACGGCCCCCAAAAGTATATTCTCATAAAGTCTCAGAAGTAGAGTCTTTCAGGGTCTCCTTGAAGACATGGTTCCATAACTCTTTCAAATTTTGTTCTTCTGTGGATCTTCCACACCTCCTTTTTTTGAAGCCTCCTCTTTCCAAAGTAGATTAAGTATGGTATTCTTTCAAGAGCTTCTTCAGTCATACTCCACTCTATCCATAAAGAGTCCTTTTGGAGCATTTTCTTTCAGATTATTTTTGAACTAGACTGTAGAAATTACAATAAAAGTGTAACATTGGTCAACAAAATAACTCACTTTTTAAAAAGGAACTCTAAATGTTGTTGTGTATTATGACACTTATAATCTCCTTTATTTAATAATCAATACTTTAGAATAATATTCAAATTTAGATTAGCTACATGGGGGGAAATGGAAGATTGACATGTACTACATGCGAGAGATTAAAACAGTTAAAACTGGAGAATATCTGCTAAATCTAGTGGTTGAAGACCATTTATTTTTCTGGTGACTGAAAGTTAAGTTATATGTGATTTCCTAAAAACAGGAGAGAAGATGTCATTAAGTTATAACATGAAACTTTTAAGTCAGAAAACAAATATGTAAACCAGAAGCTTTTCTGTTGAATTTTCCATAGGATATAGAGAATATTATTTTGAGAAGAAGTCTTTGATTATGAACAAGGTCTTGAATTGTTTAGTGAATGTTGTGAAAAGCAAATAGGGCTGCTGTGTCCCCTTCAGTATTTGTTTTCTCTAGTTATTTTATGTTAGTGTTGTGGTTTTGCTCTGTATTTTAGAACTTTGGATATGTATTTTTACTATGCTTGAAAAATTTGACATGGGTGGTATTAATATTTTATAAGGAAACAAAGCATGTATTTTTAAAAATCACATTTTGACTTTTGCCTTGTTTAAAGAGATCTATAAGAACCTTTTTATTAACTTTATTTTTTAGTTCTTTATATATATTTGTAATGTGATAAATTGTGAAAGAAGTGTTAATTGTATTATGCATGTTAACATATACATCTACCATCTTGACAATTAGAAAAACATTATCTTTGCTATCTATTAGAAACACATTTAGAATGCATTGCTAATGTGAAATGCCTTTTTAAAAAAGAACCTCCATTTGTGTTTCTGTGTTTTTCAAATGTGACAGAAGTAATGGTGAAAGTTCATGTTGTTGATCTAAAGGCAGAATCTGTAGCTGCTCCTATCACTGTTCGAGCTTACTTAAATGAAACAGTTACAGAGTTCAAAGAGCTTATTTCAAAGGTAAGTTTTAAAATTGGTCAATGAGTGTTTTTAGATGCCTGCTATGTACAAAGCACTATGTGATAGTTATAAGATGTAGGAACTGGTGTTTACCTCAAGAAGCCAGTGTATTTATAGCTTGGAGATGACTGTAGTTGGGAGAAAAGGACGCTTCATAATGGAAGAAACTGGCTGACCTGAATGTGAAGATAAGAGGTGTGAAGCCAGTGCACATGGCAGTGACACGTGTGCTTGGCCTGATCATTGTCAAGTAGGTGCCTGGAAACGCAAGTTCACTTTATCTCATGGCAGGTTTTTAAATGTAATCAGAGAAGTTTGGACTCTGTGTAGTGTAAGCAGCAGGAAGTAGGTTGGTTGGTTGGTTGTTTTTCTAAGTACAGCAGTGTTATAATAAGAGAGCTCTGCTGTAGTGTGGTAATTCTGGCAATTCCAGACTAGCGTTCCCAGTGGGCTGAGGGAGGAGCCAGGAGCATATTAATAGATGAGGTTCTTGAAATAATTTAGGTGAACATATGACCAGAAATGAAAAAAGTGGAGATTGTAAGAGTGAATCTATAAATAAAATTGGCAGCACTTGTAGTTGCTGAATATTAGAGCAAGGCAGGAACACAGAAGACCTGAGGAGTTTCACACTGGGGTAACCAGAAAGATAGTGATAAATGAGTAGAAGTACAAGAGTAAGCTGCTATCAGTCACACTATGTGAGTTAATAGTAAAGCGCATAGGCTCATTCAGAATTTTTGAACTGAAAAACATGATGATGAAACGTTCCGATTTCCTTGGATAGAAAAACTGTTTCACTCCAGAGAAATGATTATAATCCTTTCAGGGGTCTTGTATTCTGTAGAACATTGAGCACACAAATATAGGCAAAATTAACCCCACTTAGGGTCCTTTGGGGAGAAGGCAGTGGCAACCCCCTCCAGTACTCTTGCCTGGAGAATCCCATGGATGGAGGAGCCTGGTAGGCTGCAGTCCATGAGGTTGCGAAGAGTCGGACACGACTGAGCGACTTCACTTTCACTTTTCACTTTCATGCATTGGAGAAGAAAGTGGCAACCCACTCCAGTGTTCTTGCCTGGAGAATCCCAGAGACGGTGGAGCCTGGTGGGCTGCCGTCTGTGGGGTCGCACAGAGTCGGACACGACTGAAGCGACTTAGCAGCAGCAGCAGCAGGGTCCTTTGGCCTGGTGGAAATTGTTCAGAAATCACAAGTCAAAAAACTTCCAGTTTCCAGTCATTTCTAGTTATTCATTTTATGGTAGTATTGTCTTTTATCTCATCTGGAATTTTTTAATGCCTATTTTAACAGGGTTGTTGTGAACATGAGTAAAATAAATAAATGCTCTTTTTGTGAAAATAAATGTGAAGTATTATATAGAAGTTAGCTATTATTACTATGTTAAATTACTTCCAACACTTTTGCCACAGTAATAATCGGAGGAAACATCATATTTTGAAGTCATAGTTTATGATTAGCTGCTCTGTTTTATAGTTTAGAATACGAGCACTGAGGTAGAATACAAAAGAAACACATGTGTTTTCTTCCCTGAAGCTTATAATTTTGTTGGGGAAGAATATGTCTGTAGAGTATAGACAGAAAACAGGATGCCAAGAAATTTAGTGTTTATAACTAGGATGCCTCAGAATTAGTCATCATTAACTATACAAATGAGGCTTTGTAAAATGTAAATTATTTTTATTTGCTCATTTCATGAGAAATTTCTTAAGTAACACCAAAAATTAAGGACAAGGAATTTTAGAATAACTTTAAAATTTACCTACTAATTTAATCTCATTTTACACAGAAAAAAAAAATTGATTTATTAGAAGTATTAATACAATACAGAAGACCTGATCAGAAGTCAAGAAGTTAAGTGGTTTGACATCAGTTCTCACAGTCAGTTATTCAGTTTCTCTGGAATCAGATCACCTCATTTACTTCATGGGTTTGGGAGAAATAGAACTTTTAGTGAGTAATTGTTACTTTTAAAATAGTTTCAGAGCATACATTTATAAGTGATACTCTGTTCTCCTAATTTACAGCCTAGTTAGTGGATAGGACTAATGTTTTGTGTTTTTTTTTTAATTTGTAAATCTCTAGTAAGATTATTTTTCTCTTAATTTTCTTTCTGCTGTTTTTAAGAACTCAGCAGTGTCTTATTTTCCCATATTTCCGAGTCAAGCATAGTTATTTTGAAAAAGTACTTTTAATTAAATCGCTTTGATTTTAGGCCATCCATTTACCTGCGGAAACAATGAGAATAGTGCTGGAACGCTGCTACAACGATTTGCGCCTTCTCACCGTGCCCAGTAAAACCCTGAAAGCGGAAGGGTTTTTTAGAAGTAATAAGGTATGTCTTTTATTTTCCCATTACTATTTTCTATACTGCTATTCACCATTTGTCTGAAATTTACCTTTCAAATTCTCACGTCCTTCCAGGAACTACCTGTCTTTATCGTCAGGTCAGATCATGCTTCTTTGTCTTCTAAGTGAGTCTTGCTGGTTCTCCTTTTTGCCTTGTTCATGTGCCGCCCCGACATGTAGTGTTTTCCCCCATCTCCCTACATTTATTTTTCAAGCCCCCGGTTAGTCCTGCCTCTCTGGTGGAACCTTGATGACTACTTTTGGTAACAATGGTTATGTCCTCTGAGTTTTGTTCATTCTTGAGCTCCTCCCATAAAGCGGTACTTCATGGTGAGTCTGAAGCATGCTCTCTAGAAGGAAAAAAAAAGTTCATGTTGGTCTTTTTGTTGCATCTCTTGGTATCATTGTGTTTCCATCATATCATTTCTCATGTGTTTATTCCTAATGCTATTGGTTTACTCTGGATAAACTGTAGCAAAGTTTCCTCGATTACCATCTTTTATTTATCACCATTTCCAGTCTCTTTCATCTTAGGAAAGATTGATCTTTTATCACATTTAGCCCTTTTTTTAATATTGTTTTATTAATTTTGATGAGTAATTTTTATTCACCTCTAGTTTATTACAGTACTTCTGTGTGGTATTTATATATAACATTAAAATCTCTAATCTACCCTAATACTGTTCTAGGATAAGGAGTGGGAAAGATCTAACATAATTTTTTTCCTTAAATGGTTAAGATATATATATATATATGCATTTCACTTTTTTAAACTTTATTATAGAAAATTTTGAATATATGCAGAAGTACAGAAAATAGTGTAATGAACCCTTATGTACTTATCACCCAGCTTCTATAATTATTAAGTCTTGATTCATCTATATGTAACCAGCTACTTCCCCTAGATTATTTCAGAAACATCCCCAGCATCATATCATTTCATCTATAAGCAGTATGACTGTATATTTCTAAAAGATGAGAACTCTTTTAAAATAACCACAATTATATTATTACACCTAAAAAATTAACAGAAATGCCTTAATATTAACCAGTATCTAGTCAGTGTTCAGATTTCCCTGATTATCTTAAAATTTTTTTTTCAATGAAATTTGCTCAAATCAGAATCTGAATAAAGTCTGTAATATCTCAAGTTTATTTTAGTCTAAAGCTTTCCCTTCATGTTTGTTTCCTTGCAGTTTATTTGCTATAGAATCAAGTCATTTGTCCATAAATTTTTTTATAGAACTTGGATTTTGGTGTTACATTGCCAAGATGTTTTTATGAATGTTCCAGTAAGCAAGAGATTTGACAGGCACACACACACGTGTGTGCCCATCTATCTTAGGACAGTTTATGGCCAATAAAAAGGAGATATGAACATAAGGTTTATTTTAGTCTCCAAAAACAATATATATGTCCCTTAGAAACATTATCATTTCAAATTTTATAATCTATTGTGCACTATCTTATATTGATGTGATATTATTCTTACAGTGAATGAGATTGTCCCCAAAATTAATGGTGTAATGTAACTCTTTAACTTACTGTTTAGGTGTTTGTTGAAAGCTCTGAGACTTTGGATTACCAGATGGCCTTTACAGACTCTCATTTATGGAAACTCCTGGATCGGCATGCAAATACAATCAGATTATTTGTTTTGCTACCTGAACAATCTCCAGGATCTTATTCCAAAAGGACAGCATACCAGAAAGCTGGGGGTGACTCTGGGAACGTGGATGATGACTGTGAAAGAGTCAAAGGACCTGCGGGGAGCCTAAAGTCTGTGGAAGCTATTCTAGAAGAAAGCACTGAAAAGCTCAAAAGCTTGTCACTGCAACAGCAGCAGGAGGGAGATAATGGGGACAGCAGCAAGAGTACTGAGACAAGTGACTTTGAAAACATTGAATCACCTCTCAATGAGAGGGACTCCTCAGCCTCAGTGGATAACAGAGAACTTGAACAGCATATGCAGACTTCTGACCCTGAAAACTTTCAATCTGAAGAGCGGTCAGATTCAGATGTGAATAATGACAGGAGTACAAGTTCGGTGGACAGTGATATTCTCAGCTCAAGTCACAGCAGTGATACTTTGTGCAATGCAGATAATGCTCAGATCCCTTTGGCTAATGGACTTGACTCTCACAGCATCACAAGTAGTAGAAGAACTAAAGCGAACGAAGGGAAAAAGGAGACATGGGATACAGCAGAAGAAGACTCCGGAACGGACAGTGAATACGATGAGAGTGGCAAGAGTAGGGGAGAAATACAGTACATGTATTTCAAAGCAGAGCCCTATGCTGCAGATGAAGGTTCTGGGGAAGGACATAAATGTATGTACTTTAAAGAAAAACGCTGCTTCTTGAAACAGCCTCAGTCTTTTTTTATCAGTTCACTTATTTTAGTTGAGAAGAATCAGCTAAGAGAAATGCTTTGTCCTAAGATTACCTGTAGCATCCTGGATTATAAGATTATCCTCTCTCTTCTTTGCTTTCATTTTTGATGAGTTGTAGTGAGCAGTGTTCTTAGACCTGTGATGGAATGATGTCCAGACTCTGGTGAGATGTTTGTTAAAAAGAAAGAAATTAAGAATATTTTTAAAGGAAAGATTTATAATAACAGTACAAAATTTTAAAAAGGAAAAGAAATAGTTTAAATGGCAAATAATATACAAAAAAAGGCCAGGCACTCTAGAGACTTTTATATTCAGTGCCTAGAAAAAACTTTAATTTTTGCATTCCTTCCCTTTCTTCCATCACCTTCTCCAAGGTGCACCATTCCTACACCCCCTAAAAAGTACATAACTAACTGGGAAAGTCAGAGAAAGAAGAGAGACCTTTTCCCCTACATTTCTTTGAAGGAAGCCTCAGGCAAGATATAAACTAGAAATTCTGAATTGTAATCTCAGAATGGAAGTGATTTGGGCACTTGAACAAACAACAACAAAAACATAACATTGTATGAGACTTAATAAAAGAATTCATAAAATATCAAACTAAAACCAGCCAGAGAATTAGCAGGACAAACAAGTGCAAGATACAAAAATATTTCTTCAAGTCTAAAAGGGAAATAGCTGAAAACCTAAATACTTTGCATTAGTCTGAAAGGCAAATATTAATATTGCCCCTTGTATTTTTATATTTTAGTTTTCAAAGCACTTGTTTGGTCTCACTTGAAGGTTCTCTGAGATTAATAAAATAGACATTGATATCCTCTGATGAGAAAGCTGAAACTCATAGAGGGTGAATGACTTTCCCAAAAATACATATATGGCTAGTAACTAGTTGGGACCATTACTAAAGGTTAAAGCTCTAGTATGAATGCACTTGCTCCTGTTAGTTTGTAAGAGAGTCCCACTCTTCATCTCTCCATTTGTATGCCTCCACAGCTATTATTTCCTGAATATAAGCTGTAACCAGGCCCTATGTATTTGTTAGAAGTAGGGATGATAAAAGTGCAGCATTATGCTTCATCTCATGGAGAGAAGGTGCACAAAAAACCACTATATTAGCTAAATGCTATGATGCTTATAGTCTGAAAATTGGATCTTTTAAAAGGAAGTGATAGAAATTATGAAATCAGTGGTAAAAATACATAAGTTTGTGTTTTTAAGCAGGTTCAAAAACAGCATAATTATTTGACATCCATACCTATATCTTAAAGAAACTCAAGTGGGAAAATGTGGGTTGGTAGGTTAAAATGGAGACAGAGAAACTCGATCATAGTGATACTTAAATTTTAATTTTCATGGATTTTTTTTTTCTTACAGCTCTCTTTAACATGTTATTTTATTTAGTTCTCAGCAGCTGTGTGAAATTGATTTTGTTAAATATATCTCACAGATGAAGAAACTGGCTCATACAAGTTAAATAATTTGCCTGAGGTCACACAGTTAGTAGGTCACACTGCTGGGATCAGATTCAAGTATTCCAGTTGCAAGCCTAGTACTCATTTCTCCACCTTCTCGCTGCTAACCGCTGCTTCTTTTCTCACATCATAGTAAAGGAAAGATAGCTAGTACCTACACTGCTTTCTTATCATTCTCAACCCTTCAAGAGCATTGCAGAAATTAAAAACAGCTTCTCTATGGAAAAAGGTTAGAAATTTCTTTCAAGGAGTTTGTTTTTGAATGATATACTGGAAATTTGACTGCATTCAACTGTAGGAAAGATTCTGTGGAGATTTTAGAATTAGAGTTTGAAGGGTCTCATTTCCATCTTAAAACAGTTAATGGAATCTTTACAAAGGAGCCTGCTGACTGACCATTTTAACCTTTTTAGAAATACATTGTGGGCTAATTTACTAGCATTCATGGAAATAGTAAAACATGTGATGAGAAATCATCTTCTACGAATTATTTAAGTGTTCAGAAGCTATACACAAGGTTGTTTCAGAAGAAAAGGGGAAAACCCTGCAAAGTGTCTTTCCATGTTTAAGTGTCTTTCCCCTGGCTTAGGGGAAAGGGAATGGGGATGCTAGCCAGCAGCCAAGTGTTTCAGGAATCTGTTCTACGACTGCTTTGTCACAGTTCCACAGGGATCTGAAAGTAGGTGCTTGGGAAATCTGGATGACAAGTAACAATACAAATTCTTCAGAATGATGAAATGGCAAGGCAGAATGGGTAAACAGAGAATTTGATACCTGAAGAGTGGTATACCCTGCACTGTATAAGCAATTCATTTAGGTAATAACCAAATAACACTTAAAATGATGGTCTTGAAACAATTAGTTATAATCCAGGAATTGTTTCAGGGAGTACTTATAGACCTCTTTGAAAATACTGTCCTAGTGTGACCTAGTTGTAATCTGCAGGCAGTAGGTTATAAATAGGAAGGCCAGAGTAATAAAAATGGTCATGTATTTGCACTGAAACTCTTTGTACAATTTTGGTTACCACCTCTTTCAAGAAATATATAAAAGAATGAAAAAGGAAAGCTTTTGAGGGCACTTTAAAGTTGCAGCTGTGAAGAGACTGAACTCTTCTGTATGAAGGCATAGATAGGAAAATCGATATGATGGTGTTCTGTAAAACCACTAAATAATTATAGCTCGTCATTTAAGCTAACACTTTGTCAGTGCTGTGTTAAGCATTTTGCATGTATTGACCCAAAAACACATTTTGAGATATAAAGATTGTTATCTTTGTTTTATAATAGAGATCACTGAAGTTCAGAGAAGTTAGTTGAAGTCACAAATCTAATATGTGAAGGGGAACAAGAACTTCATTCCAGCCAGGCCATCTAACTCCAAAACACTTGGTTCTAATCACCATATTGGACTATAACAATAAGCAACGAACATTCACGTCTTCCTGTGATACAGCATTACTAGGAGTTATGAGAGAAACCAAAATGGCAGTGATAGCTTTTATTTGAGTAATGCCTTAGAATGTACTGCATTTGTTGAACAACAGTCAATGAGACTGGGTAATAATCCCATGAGAAAACTAAGGCTCAGAGATTGGATAAGTACCTATAGCCGTTTATCAGACAAAAGTGGCAAAACTGAAATCCAGCCATAGGCTGCCCATTTCTAATCAAGAAATTTTTTCATTACACCCTTCTCTCAAGAAATTTAACCCCTCTCTGGTTAATAAATAGAGATTTGTTTGCCAAAAACTAGATTGTTAATATGTAGGAACATTCCTTGAAGCTTAAAAATAGATGCTTTAAACAAAGTAAAAGATACAGTGCCTCAAAAGATATATACAGTAAATAAAGTTCATCATTGTATGTTTTCTGCTAATTCATACTTGTCACATTTTCTCTAGTGAACCAATATTTTATAACCAGGAAAATAGTAAATAGACATTATTTGAAAAATCCATTCAGAAAAATTCATCAGTCCTAGTTGGGATGACTTGAAAATGGAAACCAAGAGTATATAAAGGTTTCATCCTTCACCTTTCATGTAAATTTCACAGAAAACTTGTGGTCTGCCCTACAGAGAGCCTTAGGGCTGCAGAGAAACCATGAGCCTGAGACTCTGTGGCAGCTTTTGTATTTGGCACTGTCTTATTATAAGAGAAAGAGACAACTAGTGATGTTTTTGCTCTCTAATAGAATATGAAGATCAGAGTAAGAAATATATTCCAGAAGTCATGAGTATATTCCAAAAATATCATCATGAGTGGCTTATAAAATAAAGGACAAAGATTAAAATAATAAGCATTAGACAAAAATAAAGCACATCAAAGATAATCCTATTATAATGCAAAAGAAAGTGAAGTCGCTCAGTCGCGTCTGGCTCTTTGAGACCCCATGGACTGTAGCCTACCAGGCTCCTCTGTCCATGGGATTTTCCAGACAAGAGTACTGGAGTGGGTTGCCATTTCCTTCTCCAGGAGATCTTCCCAATCCAGGGATTGAACCTGGGTCTTCCACGTTGTAGGCAGATGCTTTACCATATGAGCCACCAGGGAAGTCCATATTATAATGCAAAGAGAGCTTAAATTGAGGCTTAGAGGAGGTTGGAGTTTCTGATCCATGTAGGTATTTCTGTTACAGTCCAACCAACTACATGATAAGACAGACATCTTTGTATGCTAGTCTTGACATTTTTAGTAGAAATCCCAGAACTAGATGTACTAATTTTTTAATAAATCTAAAAAATTAGATTTTGAGGTTATTACTATTATGAAGCTATTCTAAAAGCATGATTAACATTAACCTCACTGAATCGACAGTAAGATACTATGAGATAGGTACTGTATTATCTCCATTTTTCAAATGACAAAATGCAGGTACGGAGGCTGGTGACTTGCTCTGTGTCTTGACAGCTAGTAAGGAAGCAGAAGAGGCAGGGGTGAGACGCAGCCAGAGCCTACACTGCTGCTGTGTAGAACTAGAAATGTATGTATTTGAAAAAATTCCTGAAAGTTTGATTTTTAAATTAGTGACCAAAATGAATAAGCAAATATCTCACACTTAAATATCTCAGAATATTTAAAGCTGTCGGATTATATGTAGCATATGCTCAGTGTCCATATCCATTCAGTGTAGTACATTAGCTAAGAGTCAAGTAACTGAAAAGGGCTGCTTTTTCCTGCTCACAGTGTAGTTAGCAATCTATATAATCTGCTACGTTTATACTCTTAAAAGGTTTCTTTTACGTTTTTGTTTCTGTTTTTTTGTGTGTGTCTGTGTGTTTGTGTGCTTAGGGTTGATGGTGCATGTTGACAAAAGAATTACTCTGGCCACTTTCAAACAACATTTAGAGCCCTTTGTTGGAGTTTTGTCCTCTCACTTCAAGGTCTTTCGCGTGTACGCCAGCAATCAAGAGTTTGAGAGCGTCCGGCTGAATGAGACACTTTCATCGTTTTCAGATGACAATAAGGTTGATAAAAATAATTCTGAATAATTAGAGTCTGTTTTAAATGATAGATTTGAGAACATCTTACACTACTTTCAAGTAAGATGAAATAGCCTAAAAGGATTATTTAGTGATTATTGGGGTTTTTTGTTATTGTTTTCTCCATTCATCTAACAAACATTTGTTAAATGTTAACTGTGTGTCAGTTACTATTCTAGGCATTGGGGAATCAGAAGTAAAAGATATACCTGTTCTCAAACAGCCCAGAATCTAGAGAATTGGGGGGAGACTCCTAAACAGTTGGGGTGAGAATGGGTAGTTTATTCTACTGAGACAGTACATCTTTTAAAAAGTGTGTTTAATTTGTAGATTACAATTAGACTCGGAAGAGCACTTAAAAAAGGAGAATACAGAGTTAAAGTGTACCAGCTTCTAGTCAATGAACAAGAGGTAAGTAACATACTTACAAGCAATGTAAGGTCACTTTGGGTAGTTATTAAAAACATGCAGTGTACAGATGTTATTACTCTCTAATTCTTTTTATCTCTCTAAAGAAGGAAAGGGCTTTCCCGGTGGCTCAAACGGTAAAGAATGCACCTGCAATGCAAGAGACCTGGGTTCTATCCCTGGGCTGGGAAGATCCCCTGGAGGAGGGCATGGCAACCCACTCCAGTGTTTTTGCCTGGAGAATCCCCATGGACAGAGGAGCCTGGCAGGTTACAGTCTAAGGGGTTGCAAAGAGTCAGGCACAACTGAGCAACTGAGCACAGCACAAGACACAGAAGGAATATTCCTTTTTAGGGAGTGTTTCAGTTGTGCAGGCCATACTATCTCTGTTGCAGCTACTCTGTGCTGCCATTATAGCACAGAAACAGACATAGGCAATACATGAGCCAACAGCAGCGACTTCCTTCCAGTAGAATGTCACTCAGAAAAACAGGCACCAGATCGTGGCCCTCAGACCATTTTTGCCATCCCTCTGATCTAAAGTGTTGATACAAATGCTGGAATGGCATACATTTTCTGCTTTTTACAAGTGGATCATGCTTATTTTCTGGGAATGATTGTATAATGATACAGAAGGATGGCAGCTGACCTGTAGAGTATATACTTTTTAGTTCAGAGAGTCATTTTTTAACTAGCATTATATTTAGTGCCTCTTTGTTCTCTGAGTACTTACAAATATTAACTCCTTTAATCCTCATCAGTTAACTCTATTATAAAAGTACTATTATTCCCACTATATAAGTTAAGAAACATAGGCACAGAGAAGTTAAGTAACATGCCCAAGTTCATATTGCTTTTAAATGGTGGATTAAGAATCTAAACAGACTATGTTCTAGGGGAGTAATAAAATATTCCTGTGATATTTAAAATGGTGGTAAATACGCAGAAGAATAAGACAAAGACACTCTTTTTAAGACATTGATAACATCTCAATGAAGACCTAGACAGATGTGAAAAACAGCAAATAAGCGGCTAATGTTTTCATAAAATGCCTTCATTTGTTCAACAAATATTTTATTAGGCATCAGTTATATCTCTTAGGTGTGATTCATTACACTCATTTTGACTTACCTTTCTTTGAGTTTGGGGTTTGTGGATTCTGTATCTCTTTTGAGACAATTAATGGATGTATTTGAAAAATTAGTATTCCTTTCCCTCATTTTACTCTATAAAGGTGATGATCATTGTATTATAAGAAGAGAATATGAATGTATTATCATATCTCATCTTCACAGTGACTCTGAGGAAGATACTGTCCCTAGTTTACAGATGAGAGAACTGAGGTACAGAAATGTTAAGTAAACTTGCTCAAGATAACAGAGTTAGTAAGTAATGGAGCCAAGATTTAAACATACGAAGACAGACTCCTAAACCCAGTCCAATAATTGTCACACTACAAAGTACAAATAAAATGTTTTGTTGATCCTCATTTTGATGTATAATTCAGGGTGTAATTGTTTATCTTTACATTCCTAGCCATGCAAGTTTCTGCTAGATGCTGTTTTTGCTAAAGGAATGACTGTACGGCAATCAAAAGAGGAGTTAATTCCTCAGCTCAGGGAGCAGTGTGGTTTAGAGCTCAGTATTGACAGGTAAAGTAAAATCACAGTGTCATCGCAGTTTGAAGAAAAACAGTGTGGTCAGTTGACATGGATTGGTATGATTTTCTAAAATGAAGAATTTTAAATTCCTGTACTGTTCAGAATTTTGTACTGTAGATTAATATGATAGAACTAAGCAAAATTATTTAGGAATTGGTATCAGCTTCCTTTCCAGGACACTCAATTTGATGTCTTGAGATCATTTCATTGTATTTTCCCAAAATTTTAATGAATAACCACTTGACTTTTGTATTTGAACATTTCATTTTTTCCTTGATGTCAGATTCATATTACTTTTTTTAAGTTAAGAATTTCAGAGTATAGTAGTTTAAAATATCTTATCGCATTTGTAGGTTTCGTCTAAGGAAAAAAACATGGAAGAATCCTGGCACTGTCTTTTTGGATTATCATATTTATGAAGAAGATATTAATATTTCCAGCAACTGGGAGGTTTTCCTTGAAGTTCTTGATGGTATTATGATTATTTTTGTGGAGAAATTCAGAAGTTCTCTAGAAATAATAGAAGCCTGTAGCTTTTCTCAAATAATGAGCTGCTTCTATCTTTTCCCTGGGCCCCATTTGCCTTTTAAATGTTTCTTCTTTTCTCTAATTTTAAGAATATGAATTCCTCCTTTCAGGGAAGTTGCAATTTCAAAGTTGTATTTTTAGTACTTTCTACTGAAAGTAAAAACTTCTTAGCCATGTTTGTTTTTTAGTATCTTGTTTCTTTTTGGCTTATTTGCTTTGAGAATGTGCTATTAATTTTTCAGAAATTTTGAGAACAATATTAGTTTTCTAGGCTATCACAATGTGCCACAGACTGGGTGGCTTAAACAACAGAAATTTATTTTCTCACAGCTTTGGAGGCTGGCCATCTGAGATCAAGACCTTGTCGGGGTGGGTCCCTTCTGTTGGCGGTGAGGGGGAGCCTGCTCCACACCTCTCTCCTGGCGGTGGTTTGCTGGCAGTCTCGTGGTCCTTGGCCTGTAGATAGATGCCTTGACAATGTCCTGATCTCTGCCCCCATCTGCACACTGTGCGCTCCGTGTAGGTGTTCTATATGTGTCCCAGTTTCCTGTATTATAAGGACACTAGTCATACTGGATGAGTACCCACCTTAATTGACCTCATTTTAGCTTGATTACTATTGTAAATTCCAAATAAGGTCACAGTCTGAGATACTGAAGTTCAGGAGTCCAACATGTTTCATGGGGGACACAGTTCAACCCCTATAACTGTGTAACAGTGACCTAGAAGAACAATGTGTGTTACCAGTTATTCCTTCTCTGAGTATCTGGGCCCTTACAGAGTAATCCCTGTGTCCGGGTAGGCCAAGAAGAGATGAAGGACATAGACGTCACCCTTGTTAGGAAGGAATATATATTGGCGGAGATGAATTAGCCAGAATATGTATGTCAGTGAATGATGGATCCTTGCATCAGTATCATTTCAGTATATATTTTAGCATCAAAGTACTTGAGTAAGATTTAAGTCGTGATTAAATTTAAGAAACATTGGCCTGTAATTTGCCAGACATTCTGACCCATGGTGCTGCAACAATGAATAAAGGCCAGTGGTTGCCGTCGAGGTGTACAGTGTATGGGAAAACCAGAACTACAAACCTGTCATTCCAAAATGATAGGTGCTGAGAAACACGTCAGTGCAGTTGGCTCTTCTGTACATCAGAGAGAAAGCTGACACAGTTGAACTGGGGTTTGAAGAATCAGCAAGTTTGAGAGTAAAAGAGAAGGATTAATGATAGCTTGAATGAAAAAAGATAAAAGAAGGCTGTTTGATGATGATTTTAGATGGTGGGATGGTAGGAGCCCACAGAAGGGCAAAGATTAGAGGTCCACAGATGAGAGTAGTTGGGAGAGCAGTGTCCAGCAAGACTCACGAGAGTGAAATTAGGAGTCCTGGTGGAAGGAGAGCTTGTGGGGCTACGAGTTACCTTCTGAGATTGCAGAGCGGGGAGAGAGTATGTTGTTCTGAAAAATTCCTTGGGATAACTAGTTTCTTTTATGCCTACTTTCTAAGAATAATGCCTGAAGGAAATCTTTTTGTTTTCGAGGCAGTATAAGAAAAGGCATATTATGAATCTTTAAATAGAATGATGGCCTACTCTTGCATATTCTTAGGGGTGGAGAAGATGAAGTCCATGTCACAACTTGCAGTTTTGTCAAGACGGTGGAGGCCTTCAGAGATGAAGTTGGATCCCTTCCAGGAGGTTGTGTTGGAAAGCAGTAGTGTTGATGAGTTGCGAGAGAAGGTAAACTCATTTTAAACAAAATGAACTAACATACGTTTTTTTATGTGTTGCATAAGAGAGACCCTATGAAGTGAGTGCCAGACACTGGTGCGGCAACCTGTTTCAGTCACACCTGGGCCACGTGGCCATTGTTTCTTAGGGCTGCTGATGCTTTGAAAAATTATGTTGACTTATGGCCATCCAGAAGTGAGCCCCCGCTTTCTATACTTGGATCAACTTTCCCCTAAGAAGTTAGGATTAGAGTTACTAGAGTAAATTGCTATATATATTTAAAAAACCAGATGAAGTATAATTAAATAGAGAATCCAGCTGAAGGTTAGGTTTAGCAAAGGTGAGAATCCTAAAGATCCTTGGAGAAAGGTACTAGGACACTTGGCATTTTGGGAAAAAATGTATTTCCATATTTCACACCAAAAAATTCTAAATGTATTTAAATTTATATTTAAAAATATAGTGAAATGATAAATGTTCTAGATGAATATATTGAAAATAAGTTTATAATCCCATAGAGGGAAAAGTATTTGTGAGTATAATACCAAAAGCCAGAAAAGGAAAGATAGGCAATATAATAGTTAAATCTTCTGCACAGCACCCCCTCAAAAAAATTTTTTAAAGCAACACATAAATAAAACTAAAAGAAAGGGGAAAACATATGAAACATATGTGAAACATGTCCAAATTTAAAAGGAGATACAAATTAATAAACTGGACAGTCTAATTTTAAAATAAGCAAAGAACATGAATAGGCAATTCATAGAACAAGAAATACAAGTTAAAACAGTAACAGCAGCAAAAAAAATTAAAAATAGACAGTAGTAGCATTTTTTTACCTCTTAAATAATGATGAAGATTTAGAAAATATCTAGAGCAACAGTCCCCAACTTTTTTGGCACCAGGGACCATTTTCACGAAAGGTAATCTTTCTTTGAACCAGGCAGGGTGGAGGAAGGAAGATGGTTTGGGAATAATTCAAGCACAGTACATTTATTATTCACTTTATTATTATTACATCAGCTCTACCTCAGATCATCAGGCATTAGATCTTGGTAGTTGGGGACCTAGAGTCATCATGGCTTGGGTAAAACAGGCAATATCATACACCTTCAATAAGTGATTAAATTGACATAAGTTTTTCAGGGTTCAGCTTTGGCATTGTTTATAAACATTTCACAGGTGCAGTTGCACGTCTAAGAATTCAGTAAAAAGAAATTTGTAGAGATATGCAAGGAAATATATACAGAGTATACATATTATATAGAATTGTAACTGGGAAAACTTAAAAACATGCTCAATGCCCATCAATTGGAAATAAAATGGTATATTTTTCAACTCGTAAAGAGAATGAGGTTACTCTGTATCCTGTTTTTTATAGGTTATATAAACTTATCATATAGATATGTTTCATAGATACAGCTTTATGTATTTTATAAATGTGTATATAGTTTATATATGTGCAGGAAAAGGTCTGGAAGGAATATATTAATACTAAATTGATATTTTGAGACATGGTACTTGCAGGTGGGCTGGGGAGACAGTTCTACTTCCTGCTTTCAAAAAATTTTATATCAAACATGTTACTTCTTTGGAAAAAAATCAAAACTATTTCTGTGTTCACAAGGTGAAAAGAAAATTACTTTTTTCAGCAAACTTAGTTTTTAGGTGAACTCATGCAAAATGTTTCCTCTTACAGCTTTATGAAATCAGTGGAATTCCTTTAGAAGATATTGAGTTTGCCAAGGTAAGACCCTGAGAGTGTTTAAATCTGGGTACTAGTGCTAAGTAAACATGGCCAACGGTGACATTCATTCATTCATTCTTTTTTCCTTAGGGTAGAGGAACTTTTCCCTGCGATATTTCTGTCCTGGATATTCATCAGGATTTGGACTGGAATCCCAAAGTTTCTACCCTGAATGTCTGGCCTCTTTATATCTGTGATGATGGTGCAGTCATATTTTATAGGTAACATTCACAATGTTTTGGTTATTTCTAGAGATACCACATTTTTGTTGTACATCTTATTTTTCATAAACAGCTTTATGATTGTTATGATATAGAATAGCCCTGACCAGTAGAAATACAATACAAGCCATATATTGCATTTTAAAATTTCTGGTTAGCCACATTTTAAAATGTAGAAAGGTAACATTATTTTAATAAGTATTTCTAACCCTCTATATCCAAAATATCATTATGACATGTAAACAATATAAAAATCATTTCTGAGATGTTTTGCATAATTTTCCTTGTAGTCTTAGAAATATTATGTGTTTATTACACTTGCCACCCATCTCAATTTGGATCTTACATACTTCAGTAGACACACATGGCTAGTGGCTACTGGATCTGTCATTGTACATAGAGAGAGGAAAAAGAGTAGTCATTGGAGCCTGGCAGATATGTATTCAAATTTAGCTTCATTATTTATTTACCTAGGTCCTCATCTGTAAAATGGCATCAGTAATGTCAGCCTTGCAGGATTTTATGAGAATTTGAAATACTACATTTAAAAAAACTGGCCTAATGGCTGTTATAAATAGATGTTCAATAAATGATAGCCATTATTATACTAATAGTAACATGGAAATTATTCTATGCCATTTTTAGAAGTGAGTGCTGTGTTAACATACTAAACACATTAGAAATCTAGGACATCTTAGTATAAGTTATGTTAGCCAGTGGTGACAATCAGATTTAATTTTTTCATTGAAGAGCAGTATAGCTTTTAAACATAAAGGAGGCAGAAGGTATGTATGCTGGTCTAATGTGTCATTAATATTTTAAATGTAGGGATAGAACAGAAGAATTAATGGAGTTGACAGATGAGCAGAGAAATGAACTGATGAAAAAAGAAAGCAGTCGACTCCAGAAAACAGGACATCGTGTAACATACTCACCTCGGAAAGAGAAAGCACTAAAAATTTATCTGGATGGAGCACCAAATAAAGATCTAACTCAAGACTGACTCCGCTAGTGTAGCATTTTCCCTGGGGGATTCTGGTTTCAATTAGACGGTTCACTGCTACTGTGTAGTGCCATGATGGCCGGACATGGTTGGGGGTAACCCAGTGACACCAGCACTGATTGGATGGCCCTTCACCAATCAGACGCTCAGTGCCCGGCGGGCCACTGTTTTGACTTGGAATCATGTTGTGCACTATAGTCAAATGTACTGTAAAGTGAAAAGGGATGTGCAAAAAAACAATTGGGGGTAACCCAGTGACACCAGCACTGATTGGATGGCCCTTCACCAATCAGAAGCTCAGTGCCCGGTGGGCCACTGTTTTGACTTGGAATCATGTTGTGCACTATAGTCAAATGTACTGTAAAGTGAAAAGGGATGTGCAAAAAAACAAAGCGAAACCTGCTACTAGAAAAGTGGGACGGGGAATGAGCAAATTTCTTTCCTTGCGGACAGATGTGCACATAGCCGCTAGTAAAACCAGCCTCAAACAGGATGCTCATAGCTTAATAATAAAAGCTGTGCAAAGGCCATGAATGAATGAATTTTCTGTTTATTTCACTGATACACACATTACCTCATTGACAATTCAGAAGTAAATGCAACGTGTGTTGACTCTTGGAAAGCAGCAAAAACTGGAGCTGAAGAAAGAAAATCTTAGAACCAGCCATAACCCAGTAAAGAATCGTGAAGTTGTGTTTTTATTTTTTTCATTTTTGGCAAAGTATTAAGAACATTATTCTAGAACATCAAAACATTTCCCTAGACCGCTCCCAGCAGGTGGCAGCTCAAATTGCTGCAATGTTGTAATTATAATCGATTGTACGTAAGTTATGGATGTAGAGAATTCGTTTCACTCATTCATTCAGCATGTAAATAAAATTGATCCTATTGAGTTACCGTAATTGCAGTTCAACTATTTCCCATGGTTATTCCTTTTACATATCATTCATGATGTACATTTGTGTACATTGAGAGGTATAGCAGTCTATGTAAATGTAACCCTCAGTGAGGTTCCTCAGCACTGGGTCCCATACGATTGTATTTGCCCTTGTTAATGAGGTTTTTCTGTTCAGTGGCTTCAATTTTTTTCCTTTTGTACATTTATTTTTGAATTTTTACTTCAAGTTTGAATCTTCTAAAACCTTGTAAGTCCCAGTTTAATTTTTGGAGTTGACACGTAGTTACATGTAGTTTAACTTTGGGGAAACTTCTTAACATCGAGTTGAATAAACTTGCTAGGAAGTCAGGTCATGGCACAGGCTAATAGAGTCACCATGGTTTCACTGCAGAGTCTGTTAGAATCAGCAAGTTTGCTAAATACAGCTATTCGGTGAACACAATTCTACGTCAATTTTGAAAATGCCATCTAATTTATAAAAATCAATAAAAAGGTTTTGGTAAAACTTTTTCATGCCAGATGCTGTTTACAACAATGAACATGCCAATAAAACATTTGTTCATTCTGTGGTGGTATTTTAGTCATTAAACTTTTGTGGATGAAGAATCTGGGTTCAGAAGAGATTTCTTTTCTTTGAATATAACATTTTGTAACATATTGAATAGTTAATTCTGTGATAATGTATGTTTATAGTAAAGTTCTCGTAAGAGATGAAAAGATGTTAATATTTAACTTTGGAGAATCCTGTCAATATTTCAAAATCAAAAATTTACCCTTTTTTCCCTTTTAAGAAAGAATTAAAAAATAGTATTAACAAAGGTTGGTTGCAGTTTGAATATAATGATTGAGAATTCCATAGTATCTTCAAAGTCTCCACAAGGGGGAGAAAAAAATCTTTTCTAAGGTATTTTTGTGGCTAATTTTTATTCCATATAGACTATGTAGCATTCTGCTAAATTGAATGGCAGTACTATTCTGGGTTTGGATTAGTAGATTTGATGGTATTCTCAGAGGAAAAACATTAAGCATTTGTTAACGAGTTGTCTTTCGGATCACTTAGATTTTCTGGTGTAACATGATGGCTGCTTGGTTCTGGTACAGGCCTGCTTACCTGGGATACAGGGGTTAGTAAATGTGGTTTCTGCTTTCAAGGACTGACTGTGGAACAGAGGAGACTGATTTGTTAACAAAGTGGGTTTGGGGCCTTGTTTGGTTTGGTGTTCCTGTAAGAGTAAACAGTAAACTTTCCATACTGCTCCTCATCCTGTGCCTTCTACCCGTGTTTTGTTTGTTTCGTGTTTGCTGCTTCTAATTGCAGGCATATTACAAACACCAAGAATAAAGAAAATGTATATTTCATTATAGAAAAGAAAAAGCTTTTTGCTCTTCAGTGCCATGTTGCACTTTAAAAATCTCAGTAGAAAGGGATGGTGATTTCAAACTGATTTGTGGCAATGGAAGCAGTAATTTGTGGTGAAGAGATTCATGTGTCAGCCTTCCTCAGAGAACCAAGTGAGCACCTCTAAGCCAAGGGACAGTGGAACCTGGTGATCACTCATCTACTGAACCTTCTGAGGCTGTGGCAGGCCACATGCAATAAAGTGTGACCCTGCCCCCCATGGCTTACGCCAAAGTTTTGAAGAGGTTTTACTGTGGGGCACATGAGTTTGTGTCAGCCAGGCACACTCAGTGAGAACCAAGTACTTGCATATCTGTGGCAGGGGCTGAAGGTCGGGGGTGAATTCAGGCCAAAGAAACAAGAGTTATGTTTTCACTACTCTGCCTTGGTTATTTAGCTTGTCTGTACAGAGGTTTGCTAGATAAACGTCTGCTTCTCAAACTAAGGGATAGCAGTCCATAACAAGACAAAAAAGAGTGAGGGAAGGAACTCTATACTACACAGTGTTTGGTAATCTCTTTTGTAACGGAATGGGAAGTAGCCATCCTTTAACTTTCTGAAAAAATGGGAGTGAATTCTGCCACAGTCAATTAGCTGTTGGTTGCCAGGCTGCACTGTTAGGAATGGTATCTAGGCTGAAAGACAGCTACAGATCTCCAGCATGGTCTGAGCTGAAGAGTGCACAGTATCAGAGCACTGCAGTGTTATTGCTAAATCTGGAAGTGACCTGTGAATGTATGGAATACAATAAAATCTTTTATTCTGGTTCATTTACTAGTTTTTCCTTTTCAGTTGGCTGTTCTTCTGGATTTTGTCCCTTTGTTTAGCATAAAAAATAACCAATTCTTGCACTTGTGACTTGTAAATTATAGCCTAGACAATATGTAATAGAAGATAATCTGAATTCGTAAGATGGTTTTTTTTTTTTTTTTTGCTAAATATATTCCATCTAAGCAATTTCTAATTTTTGCAAAACAAATCAATATTTTGGTCACTAGCAGTCAAAAGCCTTCTAGGGCCAAAAATCCTTAAAGGCAAAATTGTGTGCATGTATAGTTTTCTAGGGGTCTAGTAAATGCTTTTTTAAAAATCAGGTTTCCAAAGGAGTTCACCACCCAAATAAAGTTTGTAGTCACATAGGTTTGGTGTACAGGACATCAGGAGATGCTCCTTCAGTGTCCTTTGTGGGGAAGGGGGTGCTGTGAGCATTTGGTTAGAAGCAGTGTTAATTTTCAAAACTTTACTTTCAGAAACAATACTTGCCAAATTCATGAGTGCATTAAATCAGGTTTAGTGAAAGTGAAGTGAAGTCGCTCAGTCGTCTTCAACTCTTTGCAACCCCGTGGACTGTAGCCCACCAGGTTCCTCCGTCCATGGGATTCTCCAGGCAAGAATACTGGAGTGGGTCGCTATTTCCTTCTCCAGGGGAATCTTCCCGACCCAGGGATCAAACCCAGGTCTCCCACATTGCAGGCAGACACTTTAACCTCTGAGCCACCAGGAAATCAGATTTAACCGTTTAGAAAAGACTAGGGGCCAAGTTAGGAGGGCAGAAGAGCACAGAGGAGGGGTGTTCTGCCCACCCCCCAGGATAGTACCACCACCTACTTCCCTCACTGGTCTAACTGGTCAGGGCCTGAGAATTTACCATGTCAGGGGATCAGTGGACCCCAGAGCCTTGCCTTAAAGGTGAGTACCATGTTCTGTCTCTGCTTCCTTTGTTCACAACCTATCCCTTCCACCAGTCTAGAGGGCATGCTTCATGTTCAGCTTTTTATAATGCTGAAGTAACCAACTGAAGTATCACCTTTTTGAGATACAAATAGTAGAGTGGTTCTGTTTTTCCGGTAACTGTGCCAGCTGTGTTTTATTGAATACAGTTTCACACTGGAAGAGGACTCTCGCAGTTCTGTAACTTCTAAGTCACTTTGCATTTTTCAAACAATCCGATGTTCAAGTTTTTCAGTCATCTGATTCAAAGGTCTCCACCCCTCAACACACACACAGTGCCTGCTGGATGAGATGCTCTCTGCTTAGCAAGGCAAGGAGGCAGTGGTCAACACTCCCACTCCTCACTGGCTCTTTCTGCACTAGCTCTATGGATGGTGGAAAAGGTAAGGGAGAGGGCAAAGAGCAGCCTCCTGTTGGTGGTGAGGTCACTGTCTCACACACACACACGTACATTCCATTATGGTTTATCACAGGATATTGAATCATTCGTTGTGCTATACAGTAGGACTTTGTTTATCCATTGTATATATGCCAATTAGCATCTGCTAATCCTAAACTCCCAACCCTGCCCTACTCCCCTTCTTGGCAATCTCCAGTCTGTTCTCCGTGCCCATGATTCTGTTTCATAGACTCATTTATGTAATATTTTAGATCCCACATCTAAGTGATACGGTATTTATCTGACTTACTTCACTTACTATGATTATTTCTAGTTGCATCCATGTTAGTTTTATTGCCTTTGCCTCATAGGAAGTCAGAGAGAGAAATAATCTATTTTCCAAACACTGTGATCTTCCAAAAGGGGATTTCTTACCAGCTCTTTTGTCAACTTCTGTGAGGCAGTTGAGCTGCTGCTGCGACACCTCTCAGCAAGCCCTACGAGGAGATGCCTAGCTCCACGGCTCTCGGCTCTCTGCCTTTAGAAACCCGGTCTGGCTATCAAAACATAATCTCTAATCTAGTCGGCTTTCTTGACTCTGGTGGGGATGCACAGACCCCAGGAGTACTTCCTCCCTGTATCCCACGCTTCCACCACAGCAGACCACCTTCTCTTTTCAGCTCTCATCCTTCTGCCTTACACCCCTTTGTCTTGAGTGTGTCAAAAGCCGAAAGAAACAGGGTTAGGGAGGCTGGAAACGACTTGGGGGAGTAAACAGAGGGAGCAGGAAGACAGTATGAAGAGGAAGCTGGGAAGAATCTGCAGCAATCATTTTTGTTCCGTTATACTCCTCCTCAGTCTAAGACTGGGTGGGTGGACAAGCCAGCCACTCACCTGTGCAGAAGGTGGGGCTCAGACTCAGAGCTTGTACCAAACACCCAAACCCTTCATTTTCTAAACTTGCTTTCCCATTGCAGGCTGGAAAGCAGGTGGGTTGGGATTCATAAAGCTATACTTTGTTCACCTTTTGCTTTTTATTTCAAACAACATAGACTAACAGCACTTTGTCTTGTTTGTGGTTGACTTTAGAAGGAGTCAAGAAATAGCTGATGGCAGGACTGCGATCCTTCTCAACGAATTCAAGGACCCAGACATTTTCCATTCTGCGGTAAGCAGAAAAACAGGCCCCAAAGGATACCCGTATCCTAAACCCCAGACCCTGTGAATACTTACCTTACGCGATAGTTTGGTACTCACATCTTCCTGCCTAACCGTTCCTATTCCTTCTGCCCTCCTGAGAAACTATCATCTTCGAAAGCCAGTTCCCATGCTGCTTCTCTTCCTGGGAAGGGTAGGCAGGACGATGCCAGTACCAAACTCCGCCTACCCTTTATACATTCCACTTAGAATCGTGAGTAGAGATACACCAGCTACTTGAGTCAAGCCTCTCATGTTGTTACATTTTTGTGGCTATGATGACAAAGTAGAACAAGATAATATACCTGCATATAAGCTCCAGGAGACAGGAGCCTGGTTTTATCTCATGTACCACCGTCTCCCTGACACCTTACATAGGGCCTGACATTTAGTAGGTACTCAATAAATTTTTGGATGAAGTAATTTTCAGCCTCTTCTCCAAATGCTCAATTTATCTCACCTCCTAGCCACTGTGCCTTACTTGCAGTTTACTCTTCTATACCATCATCCCTCCACCTGCGGCCCAAATGCCCTTTCCAATTCCTTCCGCCCTCCTGAGCAACCGTCATCTCCGAAAGCCAGTTCCCGCCCTGCTCCTCCCAAGCTATGTGCCCCTGCAGGCTCCTGTAACACGGCAGATGCCGGGTTGATGGCTTGCCTTCTGCCAATGCTGCATTCAGTGTGTCTCCCTCACTCGGCTGGGACACCTTCAGGGAAGGGACCCTGTCTGGATCAACTTGGTACCCCTGGGGCATATCGCAGCACCTGGGCCTGAGCATCTGGTGAGTAATAAGGATGCAGAGTGGTCCTGATGATTGTTGACACTAAAGAGAGAACAGCTGTATATCGCATCTTTATCAGTATCTCCTGGACATACTGTACTAGATAATTGTTTTTGTTTCACTTCAGCTTTTTGAGTCTCCATTTCATCTGCTAAATGAAGAAAATACTCTTCCTGGGTTTAATGAAGATTGAGTTAATATGAGTATACTGTCTAATCTGGTGTCCATCACCCATATATCACCCCGACCTTCATATATAGTAGCTTTATTACTATGAACTATGGTCCCTGAAGATCTGTGTTAGGTCTGGAACTGCAACTGATTAAAGCAGCCTCCCCTCAAAGGGGGCATGTGCTGTGTTGTGTGCTTAGTCGTTCAGTCTTGTTCGACTCTTTGCAACCCAACGGAGAGAGGAGCCTGGCAGGCTACAGTCCCTGGGGATTCTCCAGGCAAGAATACTGGAGAGGGTTGCCATGCCCTCCTCCAGGGGATCTTCCCAACCCAGAGACTGAACCCAGGTCTCCCGCATTGCAGGCAGATTCTTTACCATCTGAGCCACCAGGGAAGCCCAAGAATACTGGAGTGGGTAGCCTATCCCTTCTCCAGGGGATCTTCCTGACCTAGAAATTGAACCGAGGTCTCCTGAATTGCAGGCAGATTCTTTACCAGCTGAGCTACCAGGGAAGCCCCAAAAAGGGCTTACACATTCCATTTACTCTTCCAGAGACAGTGAAGCACTGATACTCTTGAGGACTAATTCCCATCCAAAAATGGTTAACATTTCTAAAATATTTTGATGCTTCAGTCGCCTGGAAATTTTGCATTATGGAGGAGTTTTTTTTTTCCTTTTTGGACAATGCAGTTCATTTTTATTTTTTCTGGCTGAAAGGGTTTTCTATTTATTAAAAAAAAAAAAAAGAAGAAGAAGTCCAAGAGTTACAAAAGAGTAGTTTAAGTGATTTATGCTTGGTTTCTAAATGCAACATATGTGTTTATACATAATTTAAAACTCAAAGAAAGCATGCTTATACAATTGTGACTTTAACATTTAATAACTCTGGATGCATACATGATGGAAACAGTCCATGACACCTGAAAATATCATTTATGGAACAGCATACAATTCAGTGCTCTCAGCTTGGATATTACAACCATATTTCATAGAGCCTTGCTTGGTTTGATTTTCTCCATGTGGCTGATAACGGTCTTCGGTTGTTGGTAAGTGATTTTACAAATTTCATTTATAATCCTAGCCCTGCAATTGCCTAAGTCCTGTTTCTGGCAAGTTAACATATATTATGCTCCAGTCATGTGCACCTTCAAAGCTACTGATGTGACTGACTGCCACGGGGGACAGTGTTAGTACTTTCTGTCTTCGCTAGAATGCGAGCCACCCCCACAGCAAGCATGCTGTATTTCTAACAGTAGAAGTTCAACCTTACAGGCATATGTGAACTAGTGCGACTTTCATTCCAGATGTGCCTCAGAAAAAAGAGAAAATCTCGTCCTCCTCATAGGGGGACACAGAAGCTGTCATTCCAGATGTGCCTCAGAAAAAAAGAGAAAAGTCTCGTCCTCCTCATAGGGGGGCACGGAAGCTGTCATTCCAGATGTGCCTCAGAAAAAAGAGAAAAGTCTCGTCCTCCTCACAGGGGGGCACGGAAGCTGATGGGGAGCAGCAGGGAGAGCACTGGGCTTGGAGTCTCGCCTGGGCAGTCTGCTCTGGTCTTCACTAGCTGTGTGACTTGGGCAAGCAAGATGACACCTCTGAGCCTCCGAGATCCTGACCAGCGAGGAGGCCAATACCCCGCTTCAGCAGGCCGTGGTGAGAGGACGTGGACTGCTGCCCTGGCACAGAGGTAGGAGCTGAGCAACACTGCTGAGAGGACGAACGCAGGCAACGCGGAAGGCATCTCACCCGCAGCAGCTCAGGCAGCGCGTGCCCGTGCCCACGGCAGGACAGCATGACAGCTTCACTGGGTGCATTTTCACAGGTTTACGTTTGCAAAGCAGGGCATCCTTCTCCACGTGTCTGAGAGTCAACATTCCCCTAAAACCCATCATGGGGAAATTCTGCATCCTCTTCCATCCCCTCCCCGCCCCCAACAACACTCAAGGCAACGTCATACAAAACGAAACATGCCATCCGCCAACCAGCAGAGGCGGAGCCGCCAACACTTTGGACCAGTTTAGCAGCCCTGTTCTGCTTCAGCCTCCCACACCCCAGCCTTCCCCAGGCACCAGAGCTGTGATGGTGCACAGTGGGGCGGGGCGTGCTGGACAAGGGTGCAGCCCCTCATGTTGTTTCAAGCCAGAAGGAAAGTGTAGTGGGAAGAGGCCATGGAAAAAAGCCTGGTGAGCCCACACCTAGGGACACAGCTGGGGAAATAAATTAGCTACTCTATTGCACGTCTACCCACACAACAGGCCTGGGTCTAAATCTCCTCTCCCTCCAGCAGCTCAGAGGCAGCCCCGGGCTCCCCGAGAGCCATCTCCACTGACAGGCTCCTCTCCAGGTTCTCCAGCTCCCGGCGCACCTCCTCCATGAAGCTGCCATCTTCATACTCATCAGGGGCCTCTCTGGGCACCAGGCTCTCCCTGTCCTCGTCACGGCCCCCAACGAAGGTGGGCTTGCACACGTACACCAGGCTGTGGCTGTGGAGGGAGAAATGGGGAGCCCTCAAACTAAGGCCCCGCCCTCTGTGTGACCCCAGCTCAACTTCCCCTAACCCCTTGCCTTCGAACACGCTAATGGAGGGACACCTGTGAGCAGGTGTCCTCAGAAGGCAGCTCTCCCATGTCTAGCGCAGGTCTGTCCTCCTGTGACTGACCCACTGGGGCAACCCCAGGGACTCCAAGGTCTGACAGCTTACAGCCCCTTGCCCGCCCAGGCCCCCAGGCAGAAGCAGCCCCTGAGAACTCACCCACTGTGCCCCTGGGCTGGGCCCAGGGTTCTGTCTACCTGCCCAGCCACCCTGGATTCTGCTGGGAAAGAAGGCAGAGCAGTGGCTGCTGAGTGAGACGCACACTGAGAAACCAGCCTCCAGCAGGCCTGACGCCTCGCATCCCTCCGCGGCCTCTACCTGCTGGCCGCTCCCCCGGGCCCCCTCCTGCCTCTGGCTGCACCTTCTGTCTCCTCTGCCCTCTCTTCTCTGGTTGTCGTCATGATGGGCCTGGGAGCCCTCCCCACCCAGTCTTTTTAAAGGCATCTACCCAGGAGGCTTCAACTCCCCACCTGGATGAGCCCAGATCTGTGCCCTGGCCACACCTCCTGAGCCCTCATTCTAGAGATTGCCACTGGGCCCTCCATCTGCAAAACCCAAGGACACCTCAAACTAAACCTGTCTTAAATCCACATCTCCCCCCAGCCTCTGCTCCTGGGTCTCCAGTGGGCGGTACCTCCTCCACTCTCGGCCCTCGACAGGAAGGACAGATGGGACCTCACCTATGGGGCTGGCAGAGGAGGCCACTGGCACATGGGCACCGGTCCAAAGCTCCATCGGGCTCCAGCTCCCAGGTGATGAGGTCCAGAAGCCGGCTGGCAGGGTCGTGGCAGAGTTCACCCTCCACGGGCAGGGGTGTGCACACAGGAAACAACAGACCTAGAACCAGCTGAGAGTCACCTCTGCATGCCCAGCACCAGGCAGGCAGGCACCAAGAGAAGATCAGAGAAATGGGGTGCAGCCCCCCACCTTCCACTGTGAACCAACCGCAAAGTAGATGTTAGGATTGAAGACATGGAATGGTAGGAAACAAGAGTAGCAGCATGGGCTCAGAAGGGAACAAGCTGAGAAGGCTTGAGCAGTTGGGACTGCCTGGAAGAGACAGGCTGGTTCTGGGTTTTGAGGCCAGAGGTCTGAAGAAATTAAGACTAGAAAAGGGCATTGAAGTATTTTTGGACAGGCAGGAATTACTGCAACAAAAATACATATATATGTGTTCAAAGAAAAACAATCTGGAAGGATATAGATAAAACTTATCTGTACCTTCTAGTCTTCCTACATTGAAAATATATTTGTATAATTAAAATGTGAAAAGTATATATATGTGTGTGTGTGTGTGTGTGTGTGTGTGTATAAAGAAACAGAAAAACAGGAAAAAAGGGGGGTGGGTACACAACCAACAAAGGCCTGAGGCTGGGCTGGTGAGAAAAGTTGAGGCAATGAGATTCTCAAAAGACCCGAGGAGTGAGTGGAGAGAAAAGGAGGTCAAGTAAGCTGGACCAGCGAAGGCCTTGGAAGGCCAACTGCAGGGTCTAGTTGAAGTGACAGGACAGGAGCAACCACTGCTCCCAGAGGAATGCTACCAGCGAGCCATGTCCCCGAGCATGCCCCGCTGGGGCAGCGGGCACGGGGGACTGGGGCGGTGGAGGGGCTGGGGAGCGCTGAGCCAGCCTCACCTGGGGGGGCAGTGGAAAAGGGGCCCACTGGCAAGAAAGTGGGCGGGCCTGGGGATGAGGAGTAGGGTGAGGGTCTGCCCTCATCCACACATCTGGGGGTGTCCCTCCCTCAGGCTCATGCACCCTGAAAGAAATAAATTTCTAGGCATCACAGCCTCCCCCGCCCTAAAAAAGAGACAGGGACACAGAGAGCTGGCCTTCAGCCCCAGGCAGAGGTCATGGGGCTGGGACGCACACCAATGAGTACTGGGGACCCTGCCCAGGAGGGGGGGTCCCTAAAAAGGTGTGATGGCGTGGACAGGGCCCCAGGAGGCCCAGTGTGTCGGCGCATGGGACAGGGCTTGTCCAGCGCCCAGAGGGGAGCCCGCGCACCTCTCTGGAAGGCACAGCACAGCCCCGGCTGGCAGTCCCTCTGGTTGTCACAGATGGTCCCGTTGCCGCCTGCGGCGGGAGTTTCGCTGCAGCGACCCCACACGCATAGCTGGTCTCCGCAGCACTCGCTGTCTCGGGTGCAGAGCTGCAGCAGGAGGGAAGATACACGATCCAGCTGCTCACAGACCCGGGGGAGCCCAGCCTGTTCCTACGCCTGATCCTGGAGATAGCACAGGTCAGAGAACCCACATCCTCCTCCCATTACAGACCGGAGGAAACCACGCTCCTAGGGATGCCAAGGGGATGCAGATGAGGGCTGGGCAGGTGGAGGGAAACATGGCATCTGCAGGAGCCCTGCGCAGCTCGAGATTTTACAGAGGACGGTCGCATCGTCTCGGCTCCCCCACAGACCTGGGCCTCGCCTCCTGTTATTAGGTAGGAAGACGGCTTATGGCCCACAGACACAGGCAGCAGCGTGGATCTGACTGCCTGACTAAACTAAGGCCCAAGCCTGGGCAGCCCCGGGGATGGGCGGGCCCTGGGGTCACACAGAGTGTGGCACCCAGCAGCTGCCCAAGCACAGGTAGGGCCAGGTGGGGCAGCAAGAAGCCCTCGACTTCCTAAACGTGTTATGAGGGAGGGAGGGAGTGTTAGTTGCTCAGTCTTTGAGACCCTGTGGACTGTAGCTCGCCAGGCTCCTCCATCTATGGGATTCTCCAGGCAAGAATACTAGAGTGGGTTGCCATGCCCTCCTCCAGGGGATCCTCCCAACTGAACCCACATCTCCTGTGTCTCCTGCATTGGCAGATGGGTTCTTTACCACTAGCGCCACCTGGGAAGCCCTATCAGGCCGTGCGATTGCCTTAATAACAGAAAGGACAAGAAAGCCTGTATATGGCCTGGTCCAAAGCATCTGCTGGGCAGAGGGAAAGTCTCTCTTCCCTGGCTTCCTGCTTCTTGCTGGAACCTCCATCTGGAATATGCTCTGGCTTCTTTGTGGGCCCCCTTCTACCTGCTCTGAGCAGACTGGGAGGAAGATGGGGGGGTGGGTTGCCCCTTCCCTGCCCAAGGGCTGCCCTGCTGTTGCTGGCTGGGATGGGTCTTCCCCAGGGAAGGGACGAGGTGGGGCCTCCTCCTCAGCCCTCTCTCCCCATCTCTGGTATCTATGAGGCAGGCGATGGGGCCAGAGATCACTAGGGGGGCAGGGTGGCAGCATGTCTGCAGACGGCTTCCTGATCACCCCAGGAGTCAGCCCCACCGGGCACCCTGGACTGGCTCTTTCAAGTGTGGACATGCTGGGGCCCTTCAGGAGGCCTTCGGGAAGCCCAGCTGAGAACCGTGGGCTGCTGGTGCCCCTGCCTGGGCCCCCATGGCCCAGGTGCTGCTGCCCCGGGGTCTCTGGGCTCACTCACTGTCTGCTGGTCCCGGCACGGCTGGCAGGAGTACTCGAAGCTGGAAAACTGGCAGTACCTGCTGGGCCCGCAGTCCTCGTCAATGATGCACTCCTAGGCGGGGAGGAGGGAGCAGCTTCGTCAGTGACGGGCAGAACAGCTGACCTGTGCGCCCTGGAAAGCCCACTTTATCCCAGTCTCAGCCCGCGGGAATGGCCTCCAGACCGGCGGGGCCCTCGCCCACCCAGCACGCCCAGGCCGCTGCCCCGCGGGTGCCGCACCCGGCGCACACAGTGGAGTCTGTGTACAGCCCTCCCCCTCACACACCCGCGGCGGGAGCACGGAGACTCTGGGCCATTCTTCAAGGCAGAGCAGATGGATTTAATAAGAAGAGCTAATGAGCTCCAGGCTCAGGCGGCTGCACAGGAGGGGCTGGGGTCCAGGCCCAGCAGACCCCGGCTGACGGTGAGGGAAGGGGCTGCAGAGGCTGTGCAGCGGGGCGGCCGCAGCGGGCCCTCCTGGGGGTCCTGGTCTGGGGTCCAGGGCTGCCTGGCAAGGAGCTACCACAGTGCTGAAGGAGAAGGGTGTGTCTGGCACCCAGCCCTCCAGCCCAGGTGCCTGCTCAAGGCTGCCAGCCCTGCTCGGCAGGAAAGAGTGAAGAAAGGGAGAGAAGGCATCTCTCCACCCCGAGGCCCAGAAGAGGGAGGAGGCCACGGGAGAGGCCGCTGCGGCCCAGCTAGTCACCCGTCACTGCAGGAGCAGGCTGCTTTAGCTCCAGGCCTGCTGTCAGGCTCAAGCGGGGACTGGCAGCTTCCGAGGGAAAGAAGGGCAGAGGCGGCGAACGGCCTCGGGTCAACCACTGACAACCCCTCACGGCGCCAGCCCCAGGGGCTCCATGTCTCACCTCCCTTGACGACTCCACCACCAGGCAGCAGGGAGGGGTTACTTGCCCCACGCTGGCAAGCTGGAAACTGAGGCTTGGAGGGGGCCCCCCAGGACAGTACAATATTCAGGGTAGGGGCTCCCCTCCACCACCAGCCCTTGGCTGAGGGGGCTTAGGGCTCCCGATGTGGCCGTCTGAGACCCACGGAGAGAAACTCTCCTGAGGCACGTGTTCTGGGGCCCCAGCAAACCTTATGGAAGGGTCGAGGGGAGGGAGGGAAGGACCTGCCTTCTCCTTCTGCCTGGGCATGCGCCATGCTGAAAGCAAGCGTGGAGCCAGACCCAGGCGCCCAGATGAGCAGGCTCCGGCCTGAGTGCTCTTGAGCTGAGGCACCCAGGGCTAACGGGTGTGGACAAGAGGCTGTGAACAGGGTCTTCTAGGGACTCCCCCAGGGCGAGAGCGTGAGTGGAGCCTAGGGATCAGCAGGGAAGCTATGGCCAGGCGGCCCAGGGAGCGAAGCTTTGTCCCTGGGAGTGACAGGTATGTCCCCCGGTCAGCACTGCAGGGCTGAGAAGAAGGGCATTCAGCTCAGGGCTGGGAGTGACAGGTGCGTCCCCCGGTCACCATGCAGGGCTGAGAAGAGGAGCATTCAGCTCAGGGCAACTGTAGGTTTGGCTCCTGCACAGGACAGCTGTCGCCCTGGCCTGGCACTGACCCCCAGCCTGGCACACCCCAGAGCACAGGCCAGGCTTCTGTTCACCAAGCAAGGCTCGCCCAGCAGAGAGGACCATCAGTCCCACTGGACGCCATCTCCCCGCAGCCGCTCTGAGGGATGGCGAGCAGGAGGCCAGCCTGGGGAACATGGTGCAAGTCACCCGCATGTGCCAGGCCCCGCGCTCACCAGGGCCTCCAGGAGGGACCAGGGCTCTGACACCTCTGAATAAGTGCAAAGTGATTGGAATCTCTTCTGTCACTTCTCAAAAAAAAAAAAAAAAAAAACTGTTCAAGTGTAACCTAGCAGGACCCTCTGGGGCCTCCCAGGGACAGACCCCCATCACCTGTCCTCTGTTTGCCTCTTGTTGTAGAAAAACTTTAGCCTCTTCAGGCCTTCCCTGAGTTCCAAAGAACAAATTTAATCAGAGAAGTGAGAAAATGCAGAGCCATAAAAAAACACTCAAGCAAGACAAACGAATAATAGTTTAGCCATTAAACAAAGTTTAGGACCTTTAGCTCCTCCTCCAGGACTACAGACAATATTCAGAGCCACAGCCTTCAGCTCTTTGACAGACACTAAATCCCCCACCAGGTGGAAGAAGTTACCCGTATGCTGACCACAAACACGCCCCAGAAGAGCTGGGACCAGAAGCCTGATGATGATGACTCCTGATTACCTCGCCACCAACTCAGAAGACTGTCCACGAGCTGATCAAACACAGGCGCGACTCTCTCCCTCTTCTTGTCTTGAAAAACACTTTCCTGTGCTCTACAGCAGGTTCTTATTAGTTATCTATTTTATATATAGTAATGTGTATTTGTCAATCCCAAACTAATAAGAATCTGCTGTAGAGCACAGGCAGCTCCACTCAATACTCTGTAATGGCCTATATGGGAAAATAATTTTAAAAAAGGGGCTGAATGTAAACATATAACAGATTCACTTTGCTCTACACCTGAAACTAACAGAACATCATAAATCAACTATACTCCAATAAAAATTAAAAGCAAAAACCCTTCTCGGAAATCCGTCTGGGAGTTCAGGTCTTTTGTGCTCTAGCCACTGGTACCCCCTGCCTGGACTTACAACAAACGCTGCACTTTCCTCCACCACAGCCTGGTGTCAGCGGATTGGCTTTACTGCATGTGGGCAAGCGGGCCCAAGTGTGGTTCAGGCACAGAAAGAGAGCACGCTGCCCATCAGCTGCAGAACTGAAACTGCTCCTCTCTGCATCTCCCCAGAGTCCTACTCATCCTGGCCCAGCCCCCACGCCTCCAC
Organism: Cephalophus harveyi; assembly: GCA_006410635.1. Taxonomy (NCBI): domain Eukaryota; kingdom Metazoa; phylum Chordata; class Mammalia; order Artiodactyla; family Bovidae; genus Cephalophus; species Cephalophus harveyi. Next base: position 162,050 of record SJYT01063959.1, read on the forward strand.
CTCCCACCCACGGCTCCGCCCATGGCTTCCATCGCCATGGCAATGCAGCAGCTCGGCAGGCAGGGTCTGCCCTTCAGGAGGAGTCACCTCTGTCCCCGGCTCCCCACACAGCACCCCAAAAAGGTCAGCAGGCCACCACTGCTGTTCTTACCGGTGAGAAAACAGTCTCAGAGACGGTGGAAGAGCCTCCTGAATCAGGGGCTGAGCCGGGGGCAGGGCTCTCAGTCTGTGTGACCCCAGAGTCCATAAGTAAAGCACTCAGCCACCGTGCCTGCCTGGACACAGACTCAACTCAGCCAGTTCAACCAGAAGCATCTGACATATTTTCCAAAACAGAATAGCAAGAACTTGGTGTGGGAGGGAGGGAGAGAAAAGCAGAGGGCCCACAGGCACCAAGGCTGTTCTCTGAACCGGGCTACATTTTGAAGCACTGAGATGCCATCGTGAATATGAGAAGGCCCTTGCCCTCAAAGATTTATCATTTATAACTGAATGATAAAGAAGGGTAAGAACAGACAACTTACTACCAGAGAAGCTAGTTTGTTTTCCTCACACAGAAAAGATATTTGACCTCACCAATAACCAAGAAGACACAACTTAAAAGAGCAGGGTACCATGCTTTCACTTAGAGCAGAAACAAAAAGTCCGATCCTATTTGCAGAAGGCAGAATACTGGCACCCCCTGCACAATGTCCACACCCTCCTCCCTGGGAGCTGTGGACATGTCATGTTACATGGCCAGGGCATAAAGTCGGGTGGAATGAAGCATGCTAATCAGCTGACCTGATGTAAGGAAAGAAGCCCAGGTTATGCACGGGCATCCGGCGTAATGGTATGGGGCTTTCTGCATGGCAAGGAGCAGAAGAGTCAGTGTCAGAGCAAAGCCATGTACTAAGACCCCACCCACCCAGTCATCCAGACCTCACTGGCACTGAATATGGATGTGTCATGGGCCACGATCACTCTCTCTCTAGACCTTCCAGAAGGACCACAGCCCAGCCAACACTTTGATTTCAGTCCAGCCTTGGACTTCTGACTTACAGAACCATAAGATAATAAATTCCTGCTGTTTTTAAACCACTACATATATGATAGCTTATGATAGTGGATATGGTAGCAAGGAGCTCAAACCAGTCAATCTTAAAGGAAATCGTGAATATTCACTGGAAGGACTGATGCTGAAGCTCCAATACTTGGGTCACCTGATGTGAAGAGCCAACTCACTGGAAAAGACTGATTCTGGGAAAGACTGAAGGCAGGAGGAGAAGGGGATGACAGAGGACGAGATGGTTGGATGGCACCACCGACTTAATGGACATGAGTTTGAGCAAGCTCCAGGAGACGGGGAAGGACAGGCAAGGCTGGCATGCTGTAGTCCATGGGGCTGCAAAGAGTCAGACTTGACTGAGCGACTGAACAGCAACAAATATGACTGAACAACAACAAATATACAATAAGTTGTGATAGAAGCAATAGGAAATTAATATCCAATGTGGGGTTATGATAGAAGCAATAGGAAACTAATATAATATCCAATGTGGGTAGGCATAGAAGCAATAGGAAACTAATATAATATCCAGTGTGGGGTTGTGATAGAAGCAACAGGAAACTAATACAATATCCAATGTGGGTAGGGACTTGAGAAACTGAGCATGGCCAGATGGTAATTTGCGGGTTATTACAATTTAAGTAGATATGCTTTGCAGGCAAATTCATCAGCATCTATCAAAAATATAAATGCTGTAGATCCTTTGAGCGAGTATGTCCACTCAGGTGGCTATCCTCAGAAACACTCACCCATCCATATGAGCAATATCCGAGTACAGGGATGTTTCAGACTACACTGGTATAATATTTGCAATCCAGAAATAATGGAAATGCTCGATAAGAGGGGACTGATTAAATTATTGTACAACCATTTCAAGGGAAAATGGCACCAGGCAGGCTCTAAAAAGGATGAGGTAGTTCTTTGCACCGTGATGTTTACAATCCATCAGTAAATAAAACAAGCAAGTGGAAGAAGCATGTAATCCCACTTTTGTAAAGCAGAATAACAATGTGTAGGACACGTGTCTGGACCCAGCACAGTGCCTTGCACGTGGGGACACCCGATGGATGTATGTCAAGTGGATGGAACCACTCGTCCATTACCGGAGCAATCCAGCCTACAAAATGCTGACTGTTAGCAATGATTTGGGAACCAAAGCAAGAAAATATGCACATTCCGTCAATTCGATTTCTCATTCTCCAATAATCCTATATGGAATTTTCACTATATACTTTCTCTACCAGATCTTTAATTAAAAAGATAATGTGCTGGGAATTTCCTGGTGGTAGAGTGGTTAGGACTTGGTGCTTTCAATCCCTTGCAGCGTGGCAGGAAAAAAAAAAAGAAACCCAAATAAACGAGCTAAGACCCTTTCCTGTTCACAGCTATCCATCAAGAAAGGAACAGGTTCATCCTCAGGAATATCTTCCTTTCCCTGAACTGACTCCTAATGCAGAACAAAGCAATCCCTGCAAAGTCACAGCAAAGCAATTAATTTTTTTTTTCTAAGTATGGAAAATTTTTCAGCACGGAACTTTGCCAAACACTTCTGAAAAATCCAAATACACTAAAGAGATGGTTTCCTTTGCTGACATGTTTCTACTACCTCCAGGGGCTCTGGCAGGTTAGTTCAGCATGACTGCCCCCCAAGAAAGCTCAGTGCTCTGCTAATGGTCTGCCAGCTCGCTTGTTGTGGGTGTGCATTTCCAGCAGCCTCTAGAAATGCTCTTTGAGAATTGTGATCATACGGGAAACCTTGGAACTTCAAACTGTGAAGAACCCCTAAAGGCCACAAGAGCAGAAACAGAATTCAGGTTTTGCCACTTCATGGCTGTGACCTATCTCACAGCGCTGTGGTGCTGAGTTTGTGCTCTGTTAATGTAGCCATAGCAACAAAAGACAGGGCATCCTAACCCCACCGTAGTCATAGCAACAGAAGACTGGGGATCCTAATCCCCCCAGTGCCTGATTTCCCCAGGGATCCCCCTTGCCAGGGGACTCGCTATCAGCAGAAAGGCAGGTCTAAACAACAGGGGCTTATGCCTCCACCAACAACTCCCTATCTTGACCCCTCCCAGCTCTTGGGCATTTCACACCTAATCCTGGCCAGTCTCTATCCACAGAGCGTCACCAAGAGTAGGCAGCTGCCTGGACCACTTGTAGCAGTGAAGCGTCTCCGGCAGAGTGGCCTCTTTTTGGGGCTCGCCATATGGTAAGGCTGTAAGCGGGGGCCTCTCCTGAGGACCCCTTAGTGGGAGGGGCAGGGCCCCACCTTCCTTGGTGTTAGAGACCTGGGAACAGGTCGGGTCCCCCTGCCTTAAACAGAATTGAGCTGGATGGGAGGGGAAGACATGGGTCGGTGCTCCCAGAGCCAGGCCTGATGTTGAGAAATCCAGGATTTCATTATTTTTAATAATTCTAGCTTCTTTTACCAGTGCTCAATGGCTATGTTCATATTTGAGCAGAGGTTTTAAAGGTGTCTCAGTACTCAGCTGGACATAGTGTGGCTGAAGAGGTGAGTTCTGAAATGAGAGGCCTGTGAGTGGGGAGAGAGGCTCGGCTGGGACCTAAAAGGTGGTGGATGTTCTGCGTTCAGGGTACCTACCTCTCAGGTCACTGGGTCTGCAAGAGAGGCTCCATGCTACACCCACGAGGTGAAATTAAAGATGCAGAATGAAGGGTCATCCTAGTACCTCAGAGCAGGTGGGATGAGGTGCTGGGCCAAGAGGACAAGCTGAGCCCACACCAGCTGCCCGCAGCATCTGAGCACCAGCCCCAGGCACCGTGGAGCCATTGCTGCCTCCACCCTGCACCACTTCTCCTGAATCCCCCCAGTGTGGGCCTTAGAATCCACACTTCCCAGATGTGGAAACTGAGATTTAAGGTGAAGAATCTGCCCAGGGTCACCCAGCCGAGACGTGGCGTTGTGAGTCCAGGCCAGTGGGTCTGACCCTAAAGACAGGATCTTTCCATCTCCTCCTGGGAGGATCACCCTTCTCTCCCTTTAGCACTGACCAGTCTCCTGACCCTCAGTCCCGGCTTAGCAGAGCCGGCCTGAGACAAGGCCTGGGCCCCACACATCGCCAGAGACAGGAAGCAGGAACTCAGGGCCAAGGCCACGGGCATCTGGGCCTCACGTGTCAGAACCAGCTTCTTCGGCGGCTCCCCTGGTCCTGGCCACTCCCTGTCTGTCCCCGTTCCTCTCTCCCATCCTGGTGGGGAAGCCTGACAAACAGCCCAGAGGCCTTCCGTCAGGGCGGATGCCACTCGGGGGATCAGGGCTTTGTTGCTCTGAGGACAGAGCTATATTTAGAAGGCTCTGGCCAGAGGCCTACACAGCACTCAGCTCAGATGCCGGCGGGGAGGCGGGGAGGCCGGGAACATGCTGGAGAGTTGGCAGGATGCTGGGCCAGGAAATGGCCCTCGGGCTTCAACACTATCATGAAATAGTGGGAAATGGCGGAGGAGCCATCCTGCGTCTTTGAGTTTCCATTTCGGAGTTTACCCAGGGAAGGCAAAGGAGGAAAACAGCACAGGAACCCTGCGAGGCTCTCCTCGGCCTCTGTGTGGGCGAACGAAGTGGGCGCAGCATCTCTGACCCTCCTGCCCCTCACTCTGCTTCTCATGCTGGCCAGGGCATGCTGCCCGCAGTCCCAGGGAATCCAGACTCTCCTGCATCACGAGGCCTGAAGGAGGAGGCCCCTGGGGACCCTGCAGGGGCTGTCCACAGCCTCCTCTCAAGCCCAGGGCTCTGAGAAGCAGCCCATCTTCAGGGGAACAAGCCGGGGCACATGAAATGAGGGCCCAGGGGGCCTGCACCAGCTGAAACGCTCTGGGCCTCGGAGCGTCTCCCACTGCAGCAGGGAACGTTCAGAGCGCGCCTGCTGGGGCGTCCATGGCTCTCTCTGTCCCCACAGCCCCATGAGGCCGCTTCATGTCCCCCAGCATGTGCCTGGAGAAGTGGAGCTGTCCTTCAGCTGAAAATACATAGATAAAGCAAAGGCCAGACTCCACTTCGCAGGTAAGGAAACCGGGGCTCAGAGCCCAAAGTCATCAATATAACTGCACACTCTAAGATTTAAAGTCAAAACCATCAGACCTCCAAGCTGAGACTCGCTCCTTCCATCGCACTCTGTTGCCTCTAAATGCACAGATATGCTCCCCCCAAATTCACAAGCTGAAGTCCTGATCCCGAACACTTCTCCTGAATCCCCCCAGTGTGGGCCTTAGAATCCACACTTCCCAGATGTGGAAACTGAGATTTAAGGTGAAGAATCTGCCCAGGGTCACCCAGCCGAGACGTGGCGTTGTGAGTCCAGGCCAGTGGGTCTGACCCTAAAGACAGGATCTTTCCATCTCCTCCTGGGAGGATCACCCTTCTCTCCCTTTAGCACTGACCAGTCTCCTGACCCTCAGTCCCGGCTTAGCAGAGCCGGCCTGAGACAAGGCCTGGGCCCCACACATCGCCAGAGACAGGAAGCAGGAACTCAGGGCCAAGGCCACGGGCATCTGGGCCTCACGTGTCAGAACCAGCTTCTTCGGCGGCTCCCCTGGTCCTGGCCACTCCCTGTCTGTCCCCGTTCCTCTCTCCCATCCTGGTGGGGAAGCCTGACAAACAGCCCAGAGGCCTTCCGTCAGGGCGGATGCCACTCGGGGGATCAGGGCTTTGTTGCTCTGAGGACAGAGCTATATTTAGAAGGCTCTGGCCAGAGGCCTACACAGCACTCAGCTCAGATGCCGGCGGGGAGGCGGGGAGGCCGGGAACATGCTGGAGAGTTGGCAGGATGCTGGGCCAGGAAATGGCCCTCGGGCTTCAACACTATCATGAAATAGTGGGAAATGGCGGAGGAGCCATCCTGCGTCTTTGAGTTTCCATTTCGGAGTTTACCCAGGGAAGGCAAAGGAGGAAAACAGCACAGGAACCCTGCGAGGCTCTCCTCGGCTTCTGTGTGGGCGAACGAAGTGGGCGCAGCATCTCTGACCCTCCTGCCCCTCACTCTGCTTCTCATGCTGGCCAGGGCATGCTGCCCGCAGTCCCAGGGAATCCAGACTCTCCTGCATCACGAGGCCTGAAGGAGGAGGCCCCTGGGGACCCTGCAGGGGCTGTCCACAGCCTCCTCTCAAGCCCAGGGCTCTGAGAAGCAGCCCATCTTCAGGGGAACAAGCCGGGGCACATGAAATGAGGGCCCAGGGGGCCTGCACCAGCTGAAACGCTCTGGGCCTCGGAGCGTCTCCCACTGCAGCAGGGAACGTTCAGAGCGCGCCTGCTGGGGCGTCCATGGCTCTCTCTGTCCCCACAGCCCCATGAGGCCGCTTCATGTCCCCCAGCATGTGCCTGGAGAAGTGGAGCTGTCCTTCAGCTGAAAATACATAGATAAAGCAAAGGCCAGACTCCACTTCGCAGGTAAGGAAACCGGGGCTCAGAGCCCAAAGTCATCAATATAACTGCACACTCTAAGATTTAAAGTCAAAACCATCAGACCTCCAAGCTGAGACTCGCTCCTTCCATCGCACTCTGTTGCCTCTAAATGCACAGATATGCTCCCCCCAAATTCACAAGCTGAAGTCCTGATCCCGAGTATCTGGACTTGGGATACCGCCTGTCCTGTCAGTAAACAAAGGATGCTTCAGCCGTCAAGCCATCTCATGACAGCGCCTGAGGGAACTCAGGATGGAGACAAACCAAAGGGGCTGCCCAGGGTGCCAAGCCCTCAGCCTCACCCCCAGCTGTGCTCCCCGAGGGAACTCAGGATGGAGGAAGCAGGACGTTAGCTGCAGGTAGCTGAGGTGCACATCAAAGGAATGACTTCAGTGAACCCAGACTCTTTCATCTTCTCATACATAGAAAAGCACTAAATTCCTTAACATGAGATGTCTGGCTTTCTTTAATTAATAGTCATCTTTTGATGTTCTACTGCCTGGTCTTTGTTACAAAAACTCCTATGCACCCTGGCTCCCCCTACTCCACCCTTGCCTCTTCAGAACAATCCCTCAGAGTCATCTCAGGGTCCCATCTCCCAGGCTTGACGTCCTCAGAACGCTCACGGAATGACATGAAACTCTCACCCTGGAGGTTGTGCTTTTTTTCAGCAGACATGTCTCAGAATGTGACTGTATTTAGAAACAGGGCCAGTGCAGATATAATTACTTAAGATGAGGTGACTAGGGTGGGCCCTAGTCTGATATACCCAGTGTCTTAATGAAAGGGGGAAATTCGGGCACAGAGATAGACACTGGAGGAAGGAAGACATTGCAAAAAATGGAGAGAAGATGGCCATTGACAAACTGCTCCCTCCCAGCCCTCAGAGCACCCTCCTCGGCCAACACCTCGACTTCGGGCCTCCAGCCTCCTGAGCTGGGAGACCACACACTTCTGTTGAGTCATCTGGTCACCCAGTTTGTGGTTCTTTATTCTGGTAGCTGTAAGAATCTGACACCCACAGCCCCCAACAAGCCTGTGGCCAAATCTCTCTTCCAGTCCTTCCAAACACGTCCAGCCTCTGTTGCCGAGCTTCCAATCTCCCTGGGCAAGGTGACGGAGGGGATGGGGTCGGGGGAGACACTGCTTGTTCTGAAGGATTTTGACCCCAGCGACTGGCTGAGCCCCCATCAGCCAGGAAGTCCTGGCTGGTTTGGATGGATGCTCTTCTGCTGGCCCGGGGTGTGCGGTGCTGATGCCGAGCCCTGAATGCTCCTGGACTGCGAACACAGTACAGTCTGAGATAAATGAGATAAACGAATGTCCCCTCCAGCCACAGGGCTGTTCTCTGACTCCTAGCCCTCCTGAGCAGAGAGACAGGCCCACAGAGAAAAGCAGACCATGGGCACAAACTGTCCTGTTGTGCCCAGGATGGGGGTGCTTCTCAGGACATAGGCCCTGCATTGCCAACACTGAGGAAGCCCTGGGCACCCCGGGAGCCTACCCCTAGACCTCTCTCTCCTGTCGCCGCACTCACCACACTGCTGGTTACTCCGTGTCCTCCACCCCCTCAAGGCCACATGGCACCTGTGTACCTGGGGCGGCATGAGCGTGGGAAACGCAGGCTTTGGGGCCCAAGTCTGGATTTGAATATGGGTCCACTTACAACCCGGGTGATCTTGGGCAAATTACTGAGCCTCTGTTTCCTTAACTGGACAATGGAGAACCTCAAGTGGTTGCTGGACAGATGAAAAGAGATAAAACGGGCATGCACTTGGAAAAGTGTCTGGTCCTCAAGACTCAACCCACCGGGCTCAGCTCTGTTTGGAAAGCTTAACTCATTGCAGGAGCTGAAAAGGTGACCATGGGAAAGCGAGCTTTGAGCTTAAGTTCGGGCCAGGGGATCTCATTCTACAGTGAATACCTTCCTAGTGAAAAGATCCAGGACGTCAGGTGCAGCAGGGCACTCAACCCATCACCACGAAACAACCTTCCGCTCCACCCTGGAGGAGCCCTTGGCTATGGAGGAGATACAGGCGAGGAGGACAGGTGTACAGAACTACAAGGGGGCCAGGGATACAAGTGGCATGCAAGGGGCTGGGAAATACACGATTCAGTTTCACCCTGGGTGCTAGGCACAGTCTTCCAAAGTGAGCAAGAGAAGCTCAATATTACAGATGAGGAAACCAAGGCAGTGAAGTCACTTGCAGAGGTCATGGGTAAGAAGTGGTAGGGAGGGCCACTCAAGCCCAGGAGTTCCACTGACTCCAACCCAGTGCTCTAAGGAGATAACAGCAGACCCCAGGGGCCCAGGCAGAGAGGCAGGAGGGAGACGTGTGGGGCAGGGGGCCTCCGGGGGAGGTGGGGAGCCGCCAGCTCTACCTCCAAGGGAAGGCAGGGTCCCCAAGTCTGGGCCCTGGAGCAGGTGCCTGTAGCGTGAGGGCTGATGCTGGCAGAGTGCAGCAGGCCGTCTCGCCTTCATTCTACAGGGTTTCCCGGCTCCCCAGCGTCCTTCTGTGACCGGGGCCAACTGCAGGAGCCTGTAAGACTCCTGTGCCATTTGTCTCCAGCACAGTGGGGCCCCTAGCCTCTCCTGGATGCTGCCTTGGAGACCTTCAGCCAGCTCAGGGCAGGCAGGGGCCACAGACCTCACCCAGGGCTCTGGCCTGGCCCACAACACAGAGACCGTCCTGCCGAAAAACACAGGCCAGAGCCAGGAGCCAACGCCAGCTGTCATTACCCTAAGCCCCGGCGTCTGCAAAGGCCTTGGGGCTCCTGGCGCTGCTCTGCCAACCTCTCTTCCCCAACCACACAGCCCGTGAAAGAGGAAAATGAGGCCCCACTGAGCTGGCAGGCCAGGTGCCAAGAGCCGCACGCTGAGGCCCTCCATGCCCGCGTCACTCGGGACCTGGGCCCCAAAACCTCTCCTCCCCCTGCCCCACTGCCTCCACCCTGGGCCCTCGGGAGATCTTCACAGGTCTTCAGGATGGAGAGCAGGTATTCCAGACTGCAGCCGGGACAGGCCGCAGAGCTGGCCAGGTCCACACTCCGGGAACTACCCAACACATTCTTTCAGCCTGAGCCACGTTTCCTCTGGAGAACTGGCAACCATATCTAATTCCAAAAAAGCTTCTAATTCACCTGCCTGAGTTGTGTTTAACCAATGGAGTGCTGTCAACCACCACGGTTGGAAGCAGTCAGCTGAGCCCCTCACCCTCTCCCTATCCACGTTTCTGAGGCTTTGAGGCTGCATGGCCTGAAAAAATAAAAAAACAGACTCTGAATCAGGTCTGACCTTCACCCAAGGCACACGGGACACAGCGCAGAAGAAACCTGCGGCCCGACTCATCAGAAGCCTACTCATAATTGTTCTGAAAGCTGCTCCAGCAGACGGACTGGAGAAGGCTGAGGTCTGACTAATTCAATCAATGTCACATCGGAGGAGACGGGTGGCCCTCCAGGCCCGGGGGGCGGCCAGACTGCATCTGAGATGGTGACATAATAACCAAGTGTGACAGGGCAGAGGTGGATAAAAACAGGTGTGTCCCCCTGTGACCTGAGACAGGGGCCAGGGTCCTTGCCTGGGGAGGCCTCTGCCCTGCCTGCGCCAGGCAGACCTAGAAAGGTGGACCGCCCCCTCGGCTGAAATTTCCACTCACCCGGCAACCCTCAGATAACCCACCTGGCTCCCCAAGACCCTGACACCAGATGGGAGGACCCTGATGGGTCCTCAACACTCCTGCCACCGGAAAGAGATGCTCCTCACCCCTGCAAACTCAAAACTACATATCAGTGAGGTCCGAGCTCAGTTAGCAAGAGGGCCAAGGATGTCCAGTGTCTGGATCTGCAGGGCTCAAGGATCATGGACTCTGGATTAGCCATCCAGGCTGTGAGTTCCCACGAGAAGGTCTCTCTGAGGATACTCTGTCTTGTAACTCACAGGCTCTCCACCTTCCCTGTCAACCACGACCCGAGTCCAATCTCTGCATGGCACACAGTTCCCAACCTGCTTTCCAGTCCAGGTTCCTTACCTCCTCAAGGCCCAACTTTGATCCCTGCTTCTTGAATGCCCTCACCTCCCCACTCTGCCAATTCATCTTCAAGAAGCAGCACAGTGTGTCCTCCTCAGAGACCTTCCTGACCCTTCCCAGTGGGTAGTGAGGGCCTGTCTCCTGGGTGCCCCCGCCCCCAGCATCCAGCCCAGTGAAAGTTGGGTGGAAAGAGGATGACGTTCAGGTTCCAAAGACCAGCAGGCATTTATAAAACTTGCTGAGCCTGATAATGGAAAAGCCAAGATTCAAGACTCAAGCTGGGGGTGGGGGGTTGGTTCTAGTGTCTGTAATTGGCTTCTCTCTCTGAGGGATGACCCCGTCCAGCATCAGCCCAGGTGATCGGTGGCTGGCTGGTGTTTGGTGTCTCTAGGCAACCCAAGGTGGGTCATCATGACTCAATTTCCAAAGCTCTCTTAGACCTTTCACTTGAGTCACCAGCCTCGTCAGCTGGGGGGCTCTACGTTGGGGGGATGCCCTGGCTATGTACATGGAGAAGCCGCAGCACCATGAATGTCCCAGGCAACAGCCAGAAGCATACATGTGAAGAATATCTAGAAGATTCCAGCCTTAGCCACTAAGTCATCTGGCTTCAAGTCAGAGCTCTCAGACTATGGAATAGACATGAACCATCTCACTGTACCTGTCAAACTTCTAGCCCCTAATCCACAAGCATTCTACAGGCATGGCTGGTTGACACCACTGAGGCTAGGGTAACAGATCACCCGAGCAACCCTCTTGGGGGAGAAGATGGGCCCTCCTAACCAGAGGGATCTGGGTGTCATGGGAGATCTCCCAGGAGCTGGCTGCAGGGAGTGGTGACAGGAGTGTTTATAGGAAGGCACGTCTTGGTTCTTGTTTCCATAATCTTTTTTTTTGCTGTGCTGGGTCTTTGCATGGACTCTCTGTTGTGGCACGCAAGCTTCTCAAGTTGAGATGTGAGGGCTCAGTACTTGGGGTACTCGAGCTTAGTTGCTATGAGACGAGTGGGATCTCAGTTCCTTGTCTAGGGATGGAACCTGAATTGGAAGGTGGATTCTTAGCCCCTGGACCACAAGGGAAGTCCCTCCACAAGGTCCTCAGCGCTGGTCCACACAGCTGCCTCTGCCGTCCTCTCAGCCACCTCGGGGAAATCTCGTCACCTTCCTCTCCGTCCTCTCCTGGTTCAAGGCTGAGATACTAGTAGCTGGTGTGGCTCACATTTTCATGCAGATTCTGCATTTCCTTCTCTCCAGTTCTGCTGAGCCTCAGCCACTTTTTGCGATACTTGCAACCAGAATCAGATGTCCCCTCTGTGCTGGCATCTACCGCAGATGCTCCCATGTGGCTGCAGCGGGGGTGGGGTGTCCACTCAGGGCCTGTGGGGGCCACAGATCTGTGTCCCCAACCTCACACAATTCCTCATACAGGCCCTAAGGAAATCCCCTCATGCACGCATACGTGCTAAGTTGCTTTACTTGTGTCGGACTCTCCTCGACCCCATGGGCTGTAGCCCACCAGGCTCCTCTGTCCATGGGATTCTCCAGGCAAGAATATTGGAGTGGGTTGCCATGCCCTCCTCCAGGGGATCTTTCTGACCCAGGGATTGAACCTGCATCTTTTGCATCTCTAGCACTGAGAGGTGGGATTTTTTTCTTTTTATTTCTTTACCACTAGCACCAACCTGGGAAGCTCACTTTCAAACAAAGCAATTCTGAGGATGAAACTTAAATGACATCTACACTCACCTGTGCCCAGTCTGGTACAGCTCACATGACTGGCTGTGTGATTCCTTCTTCATTCATTCAGGGGAAAGAATAATGTGGGAGATGAACCAGGAGTAGAGTGGGTTTTGGGGACAGTGTACCAGTGTCTGGCTCAGGCTTTCCAAGAGGCACGCTAAGTAGGTTCTGAGAATGTTTTTACTGCTAAGTTACACTGGATTCTCCTTGCTGTCCAAGGGACTCTCAGGAGTCTTCTCCAGCACCACAGTTCAAAGACATCAATTCTTTGGTGAGGAGATTAAACCAGTCAATCTTAAAGGAAATCAACCCTGAATACTCACTGGAAAGACTGATGCTGAAGCTCCAGTATTTTGGCCATCTGATGTGAACAGCTGACTCACTGGAAAAGTCCCTGATGCTGGGAAAGATTGAGGGCAGAAGGAGAAGAGGGCGTCAGAGGACGAGATGGCTGGACGGCATCACCGATGCAATGGGCGTGAGTTTGAGCAAGCTCCAGAAGATGGTGAGGGACAGGGAGACCTGCCATCTTGCAGTCCATGGGGTCACAAGGAGTCAGACACGCCTAGGCAACTGACCACCACCACACTGGATTCCACTGAAGATCCTCCCCCTCTCACTAGGGAAGGATGGAGTTTCTCCATATTTACTCAACTGCTTGCTTTTTACTCTTTTCACATGAGTCCACGAGCTGACTTGGTCCAACCCAGCCCCTTCAAATTATTCTTCCTTTCCCTCAGGAAGAAAGTCGTGAAAGTGTCACATCCTGACAACACCCTTAGCCCTGGAGAGAGTGTCTACATAAGATCTAGTTTCTCAAGACTTCACCTTGATAGAACTGTAGTCTTTAGTACACTTTATGGCTTGCTAACCAAATTTAAGAAGTTTCTATATATTTTAAGAGGACACTGATATCCATTAGCAAATACCTGATGCTTGGATAATCATTTTTGGAAAATCATATTTTAGTGAAGAATATGACAGTACTTTGAGTCACAACTCCATAATAATATAACATACATGATTAAAAAAAAAAGATCTAGTTTCTCAGAGGGGAGCATTCTGAGGCTCAGTCCCGAGGCACATGTGCCAGAGAGAAGTGGGGTGCTGGAAACTAGCCCATCTTCCTTCTCTTCTTTGTTCATCTCAGCGGCTTGGAGCTGAGTCTGCAGGGCAGCAGGTCAAGTCTTCTCCAAGGAGGAATGGACTCCGGGAGGCGGAGGGAGCCCTCTCAACTTGTTAAAAATCTCCAATGGGACATGTCCTGTGTCCTCAAGCTGAGTTGCTGGTGAAACAAGACTCAGAGGGAGACGGAGGTCAGGAAACACATCAGGAGGTGACTCCGGCCGCCAAGCCCCAGCCAGCGCCTTCCCAGAGGAAGACTCGCCTCCCAGGAGTCCTAAGCTCTGCAGGCTTCCCCGCTGGTGTCAAGCGGCAGGTCTGGGACCATTGCACATTCCGACCCTGAGGTTGGCCTGAGCTCTGCACTTTCAACCCTGCACTTACAAAGGCGGTGATCCAAATTTTTTCAAACTTCAGTTTCCAGTGAATGGTTCTATAGAGTCTTTAGGCTTCAAATCACCTGAATGGAGGCTGGCATTGCTGGGGTCTGGGGGTCAAGTCCCATCTACAGCGGGGGTGCAACTGACACATCTCCAGGGAATGCAGCATACAGCTCTCCTTCAGTATCCTCCCCTCCACTGCGGAGGCCACATCTAAATCTGAACGGCTAAGAGGCCCCAGTACAGGCACTTGCCACTATAAAAGCAGGGAGGGAGCTTAACATGTTTCATGTCATGGACTCCTATGGCAGCTTAACAAAGTCTATAGATTCTCGGAATTATGCGCTAGGTGAATAAAGGAAAACACACAAGATGACAAGGGAAATGACTGCACGGAAATGCCAATATCAACGTATTTTGAGAGACAGTGTTTCATGGACTTCTTTACTAACACACGGAGCAGTAAGATTTACTGGTCAGTCTGACAATAACCTTAATTTCTAAGCAACAATGAGCGTAAATGCTGTTTCAAGTCATCTGCAACAGAGGCAAGAGAGCACAAAAATACGCCTGACTGCTTCTGGGAACAAGGGAACTGCTAATGATACTGTGGTTGGCTGTCTACTTTCAAGACTGAAGGAAGTGCCACTTGAATATAAAAGCTGGGGAAAATCAAGTTCTGTCCATGAGTTCAGTCCGGATTAAGAAGGTGATTCTAATGCATATCCAAGGTTAGGGACTGCTGCTTGAGAGTCTCCCATCTGGCACCCTTTTTAAAAAATACATCTCAGGACTGCCCTGACGGTCCAGTGGTTAAGCCTCCGGGCTTCCAGGGCAGGGAGTGTGGGTTCAATCCTCAGCTGAGGAACTAAGACTCTACATGCCATGCGTTGCTGTTGTTCAGTCGCTCAGTTGAGTCTGACTCTTTGTGACCCCATGGACGGCAGCACACCAGGCTTCCCTGACCTTCACCATCTCCTGGAGCTTGCTCAAACTCATGTCCATTCAGTCAGAGATGCCATCCAACCATCTCGTCCTCTGTCATCTTCTTCTCCTGCCTTCAATCTTTCCCAGCACTGGGGTCTTTTCTAATGAGTTGGATGCAATGTGGTATGGCCCAAAAAAAAAAACTCAATTCCTTCAACTTTCTTTAGGAAAATAAAAAGGGAAAGATGAAGAAAATGTAAGTCAACAGGAAGCAAAAACAAAGTTGGTTCTCCCACTCCATGCTGAAAAAGTCACTTTCCCAGCAGACTGCCAGGCCGCTGGGTGGGGAAGCAGACTGGCATCTACCCCAGGCCTCGAATGGGTTTCCAAACCCCTTGGTCCTGGCCTCTTTCCTGCCGTCAGCAATTGCTTTTCCTCCCGACAACACTCCCCCGAAGTTCACCACAGTGAGGACTTAAAAGGGGACTTGTGGAATTGTTAAACCTTCCAAGTCGAACCATTTGTGCTAACGAGCTTGGAAAAAGCTTTAATATGTTTCAGTCATGGAAAAACATATGCTCTGGTTCTGCTCACAAGTGGCCATGTCTTATTTTGCTTCATCTTCGTGCGATGGCAGGGGGCACAGAGAGCTACAGCTCCAAGGCAGAGGATGTGGGCCACAGTCTAGGGAGAGTGGTCCAGGCACACCCAGACAGTCTGACATCATCATGATGGCCCCAGGCTGCCAGCTGGGGCGCCCATACCGAGGAGTCCAGCTCCATCACCAGGCCTGATTCAGCTCTCCAAGCTGAGACCCAGCCACAGGCTATAAAAAGGACCCACCATATGGGCCTCCCTGGTCGTTCAGGCAGTGAAGAATCTGCCTGCAATGCAGGAAACCTGGGTTTGACCCCTGGGTCAGGAAGATCCCCTGGAGAAGGGAATGGCTACCCACTTCAGTATTCTTGCCTGGAGAATCCCATGGACAGAGGAGCCTAGTGGGCTACAGTCCATAGGGTCACAAAGACTCAGACATGACAGAGCAACTAAGCATGTGTGCATACCCCTACAGTGGTTGGGTCCTATAGCTTCCTCCTCAATTCTCCTTGCTGGGCAAATCATTCAGTGCCACTGGACTACAGTTACCTCATTTGTAAAATGATGACAAAACCAAATCGATTATGTTGCTATGAAGATTGAGTGATAAGCATGTCCGCATACCATGGCCTGGACCAGATCTTCAGTTACTATTAGTGACCTCTCTGTCTGTAAAGTTGTATACTCAGAAGAAGGCTAGGCTTTGGAATAAGACAGACCTATTTCCAGATCCTAACTCTGCCACTTACTGGCTGTACAAAGTTGGCAATTCGTTCTGTGCTTATCTTTCAAGCGGGGCTGGTACCCCCCGTTATAGCTCGGTTTGGTAAGAGTGAAGGAAAATTGCTTCTAGGAAATGGTCCGTAGTACCTGGCACATAGTAGGTGCTCAGTGAATATTCGTTCTCTTCCTTTCTCTCACCCTCTGAATCCCAGCAGAGCTGTTGGGGAGGGGAGCCACTCCAACCATGACTACTGGCCTTTGATCCAGCCTCTGCTGTGGGGTGTGGATTCTTTCTGGGGGAAGAGGTTCAGCAGACATGATGGGGAAGAAAGGGCCCCAGAGCGATGGGAGAAGCAAAAGCCTACTGAACTTGGAGGAGCTGACCCAAAGGCCTGTTGCTTGCAGGGCCTGAGAGGGATGGAGTCTGCCGGGCCCCACCCACCTGGAGCTGCCAGGGACCCACTGGGGACCCATCTGTGAAGCAAGATGTTTTTCCATCCCGACCACTAATCACCAGGCAGTGGGCTCTCTCTGCCTTTTGTACCTGCTTCCTTTTCTGGGAGGCCCTGAATAATGAGATCTGCCGGGCCCCACCCACCTGGAGCTGCCAGGGACCCACTGGGGACCCATCTGTGAAGCAAGATGTTTTTCCATCCCGACCACTAATCACCAGGCAGTGGGCTCTCTCTGCCTTTTGTACCTGCTTCCTTTTCTGGGAGGCCCTGAATAATGAGACTATGGAAAATTCAGACTGTGGCTGTATTTTCCACATCACATCATTGAAACGTGTCAGTGGCCAGACTTCAGATACAGGCACCTGCCACCCACTTAAAATCCTCCTCCTCGGTGGTTTAGAATGTTTCCCTTCAGGGGCGTGGGTCTCGCAGCTGATCAATAGTGAGAGCTAAAGGAAGTGGGTGCGAGAATCCACAGTTCCCTAACCCAACAGCCTCTCCTGGTGACCCCAAGGGAAAGGCCCCCTGGGTTTACTGCCATGCAGTAGTCCTTTTGTGATTTTGGTTTTTCATTTTGAATATTTTGGGGGAAGAGGAGGCATTCAATGACTCTAGATATAAATGACAAGAAAGCAGCTAGATGCTGAAGGCGTCATGATAACCTCTTTAAGTTTAGTTTCAGTTCAGTCGCTCAGTCGTGTCCGACTCTTTGCGACCCCATGAATCGCAGCACGCCAGGCCTCCCTGTTCATCACCATCTCTCAGAGTTCACTCAGACTCACATCCATCGAGTCAGTGATGCCATCCAGCCATCTCATCCTCGGTCGTCCCCTTCTCCTCCTGCCCCCAATCCCTCCCAGCATCACAGTCTTTTCCAAAGAGTCAGCTCTTCGCATGAGGTGGCCAAAGTACTGGAGTTTCAGCTTTAGCATCATTCCTTCCAAAGAAATCCCAGGGTTGATCTCCTTCAGAATGGACTGGTTGGATCTCCTTGCAGTCCAAGGGACTCTCGAGAG
>SJYT01063959.1:181334-207487 GCA_006410635.1 Cephalophus harveyi
ACGTTCACCCTTGTCATCTCTTGTTTGACCACTTCCAATTTGCCTTGATTCATGGACCTGACATTCCAGGTTCCTATGCAGTATTGCTCTTTACAGCATCGGATCTTGCTTCTATCACCAGTCACATGCACAACTGGGTATTGTTTTCGCTCTGGCTCCATCCCTTCATTCTTTCTGGACTTATTGCTCCACTGATCTCCAGTAGCATATTGGGCACCTAATGACCTGGGGAGTTCCTCTTTTGATATCCTATCATTTTGCCTGTTCATACTGTTCATGGGGTTCTCAAGGCAAGAATACTGAAGTGGCTTGCCATTTTCTTCTCCAGTGGACCACGTTCTGTCAGCCCTCTCCACCATGACCTGCCCATCTTGGGTTGCCCTGCAGGCATGGCTTGGTTTCACTGAGTTAGACAAGGCTGTGGTCCTAGTGTGATTAGATTGACTAGTTTTCTGTGAGTGTGGTTTCAGTGTATCTGCCCTCTGATGCCCTCTTGCACCACCTATCAGCTTACTTGGGTTATGGCTGCAAACTTCCATGACTTTCCCTATCAGAAATATATCTTTGTATTGAAAAGGCCAAAGTTTCAGAGGAATAGGAACCCATTCTACTGTTAAACCATCTACCATGGCTTCGGGAATTTAACTTCTCTAACTCCAGTGTCCTCACCTGTAAAATAACAGCCAACTTTCAGCATTATAAAAATTGAAGAATGAATGATGTAAAAACACCTGGTATCCAGCCCAGAAAATAGTAGGTGCTCAATAATATAGACGAACACATGAAGGCAAGAAAAACAGAAAGGACCATTTCATTTTTCCAAGCAAATAAAAACTCATCTACATATTCATTGCTCTTTGCTGAATCTTATCTTCAAGGATGGCTGCTTCTGTTCATAGTCCCCAGCTTACTCCTTGGTCATATAACTTTCATCTGTTAAATGTTTTTACTCAACTACTAAGCGCTGACCCCATACTGATATAGAGGTGAGCACGACAGACAAAGCCCTCTCAAGTTTCCGTCTTCTAGATGCTTCTCCTGGGCTACCACTTCATCAACTTCTGATGTTGCTCCCTAAACCTAAGAAGACCGCTGCCCTTTGGTCATCACCAACTTCTCAGCATTAGGCAGACCATCTCCCTGGTTATTAATCTCAGACGTCACAAAACGATGACACAAGGCGCTGCTTCCTGAACAGGAAACTCCAGGTCCACAGTGTATTAAAAACCCAACTAAACTGGATCAGTTCAGTTCACTCAGTTGTGTCTGACTGACTGCGACCCCATGGACTGCAGCACTCCAGGCTTCCCAGTCCATCACCAACTCCCGGAGCTTGGTCAAACTCATGTCCATCGAGTCAGTGATGCCATCCAACCATCTCATCCTCTGTTGTCCCCTTCTCCTCCTGCCTGCAATCTTTTCCAGCACCAGGGTCTTTCAAATGAGTCAGCTTTTCACATTAGGTGGCCAAAGTTTTGGAGTTTCAGCTTCAACATCAGTCCTTCCAATGAATATTCAGGACTAGTTTCCTTTAGGATGGACTGGTTTGATCTCCTTACTGTCCAAGGGACTCTCCAGAGTCTTCTCCAACACCACAGTTCAAAAGCATCAATTTTTCGGTGCTCAGCCTTCTTTATGGTCCCACTCTCACATCCTTTGTTGGCAAAGTAATGTCTCTGCTTTTTAATATGCTGTTTAGGTTTGTCACAGACAACTGGATATGAGGTCCCAACTCCACCAGCTGCATGATTTGGAGAAAATTATGTGCCCCCTTCCAACCCCATCTCTGTTTTCTCATCTATACAATGAGAGATTTGGTCCATAGCAGGAAAGGGAAATGGATTTCAAAAAGAGTGCTTTTCCAGCTGGTTCATAGCTGCTTGAAGTGCTATGTTATCTCAGGTTTTGAAACTCTGGGCTCATTTGGAGATAACCACAATTGACTAGTGATGTCTGCCACGGGTGTGGCAGTGGGAAGGATGGCAGTGTATGTGCCCATGTTCTCAACTCTGGTCTACAGGAGCTCAAAGGACCCTGTAAATTCTGCCTTTTATACTTCTAAAACTCAGTGAAATCTCGCTTTACTTTATCTTTGACACAAGGCCTTTCTTCACGCACAGTAACTTTTTCATCTGTGTGGTCTAACACCTGAGAAAGTTTCTCAATTGCTGGGTTTCAAGGCACAGAAATCTTGCAACAAAATAAACACATGTACTAATTTATCACCACCATATTCGGTAAATCACTGCTTCTGGACCACACAGGCCCAGGAAATTGGGTCAGAAAGGAAAATCTACATTTATTTAGTTCAGTTCAGTTGCTCAGTTGTGTCCAACTCTTTGTGACCCCAAGGACTGCAGCATGCCAGCCTTCCCTGTCCATCACCAACTCCCGGAGCTTACTCAAACTCATGTCCATCAAGTTGGTAATGCCATCCAACCATCTCATCCTCTGTTGTCCCCTTCCCTTCCCGCCTTCAATCTTTCCCAGCATCAGGATCTTTTCAAATGAGTCAGTTCTTCTCATCAGGTGACCAAAGTATTGGAGTTTCAACTTAAACATCAGTCCTTCCAATGAATATTCAGGACTGATCTCCATTAGGATGGAATGGTTGGATCTCCTTACTGTCCAAGGGACTCTCAAGAGTCTTCTCCAACACCACAGTTCAAAAGCATCAACTCTTCAATACTCAACTTTCTTTACAGTCCAACTCTCACATCCATACATGACTACTGGAAAAACCATAGCTTTGACTAGATGAACCTTTATTGGCAAAGTAATGTCTCTGCTTTTTAATATGCTATCTAGGTTGGTCATAGCTTTTCTTCCAAGGAGCAAGCATCTTTTAATTTCATGGCTGCAGTCACCATCTGCAGTGATTTTAGAGCCCCAAAATATAAAATCTGTCACTGTTTCCATTGTTTCCCCATCTATTTGACATGAAGTGATGGGACCAGATGCCATGATCTTAGTTTTCTGAATGTGGAGTTTTAAACCAACTTTTTCACTCTCCTCTTTCACTTTCATCAAGAGGTTCTTTAGTTCTTCTACACTTTCTGCCATAAGGGTGGTGTCATCTGCATATCTGAGGTTATTGATATTTCTCCCAGCAATTTTGATTCCAGCTTGTGCTTCATTCAGCCTGGCATTTTGTATGATATACTCTGCATATAAGTTAAATAAGCAGGGTGACAAGATACAGCCTTGAGGTACTCCTTTCCTGATTTGGAACCAGTCTGTTCCTTGTCCAGTTCTAACTGTTGCTTCTTGACCTGCATACAGATTTCTCAGGAGGCAGGTCACGTGGTCTGGTATTCCTATCTCTTGAAGAATTTTCCACAGTTTGTTGTGATCCACACAGTCAAAAGTTTTGGCATAGTCAATAAAGTAGAAATAGATATTTTTCTGGAACTCTTTTGCTTTTTCGATGATCCAACAGATGCTGGCAATTTGATCTCTAGTTCCTCTACCTTTTCTAAATCCAGCTTGAACATCTGGAATTTCATGGTTCACACACTGTTGAAGACTGGCTTGGAGAATTTTGAGCATTACTTTGCTAGTGTGTGAGATGAGGGCAACTGTGCAGTAGTTTGAGCATTCTTTGGCATTGCCTTTCTTTGGGATCAGAATGAAAACTGACCTTTTCCAGTCCTGTGGCCACTGCTGAGTTTTCCAAATTTGCTGGCACATTGAGTGCAGCACTTTCACAGCATCATCTTTTAGGATTTGAAGTAGCTCAACTGGAATTCCATCACCTACACTAGCTTTGTTCATAGTGATGCTTCCTAAGGCCCACTTGACTTCACATTATTGGGCTTCTATTGAGGGCCAGATTCTTTCCATGGCTTATCTCCTCTTTCTAAACACCCCTGTGGGAGTCATTAACTCCTCCTTTCATGCGGCAGGAACCAGTGCTCAGCACGGTGGGGGAGATTACCCAAGGAGCAGAGATTCCAACCCATGACACTTCAGACTTCAAATCCCACTGCTCTATGCTCCCATAAGACATACCCAAATGTCTTATTCATTCTTTCTCTTCCAGGAGATGGAGGTGAAAAATGAAACTGACAGTGGGTCTAGACAGAGCAATGAGATCTGGGCAAACATTTAGATGACTCAATCCTCATCCATCATTTTTCCTACAGTCTGCTGGGGATGGGACCAAGAGAAGATATTCCTGCCTGATTTGGGAGACCAGCTCAGCTCATCAGGTTTGGGGCATGACTGTGATCTCCCTGAAAGCATTAAATACCTACCTCTGCATCCCAAACCTGTACCCCGAGTCAGTTCCCTTCCACGGGCTCTGCTTCTGATCCCAGATGCCTTGGCCTCTGGCCCTCCTCCCAGAAAGCCCTCCCAACCACCAGTGGAAGTTTTAAAAAACCATGAACCACCACAAAACCGTCTCCATGGAGGCCTGAGCCTCTACCTGAGCCCTCAGGAGTCTGCAGTGCCCTAACAGGAAAGCGGGAGATCCCCAAAGCCTCTGGGAAATTTTGTCGGAGACATGCTGGGGGATCTCACAAAGGAGGGTGTGGATGGGGCGTAGATTCCTAACCATCAGGAAACCGCATCTTTGGCTCCTAGAGATGAATTTCCAAGGATGCAGCCTGAGCCTGCCTACACCTAGCTGGTGAGTGAGCGGAGGTGGAAACGGTTTTCAGCAAGTAGGCGACAGGCTGGGGCTGTGAGTTAGTGCTTGGTTATATCTCTGCTTAGTGGTATCAGTTCCACCTCAAAGACACCCCTGAGACTATGGCTGCGTTACTGCAGAGGCTGCTAGTGGGACCAGTGTTGGGAAAGCACGGTCTTGACCTAGGACAACAGAGCCCAGGGGTTTTTGTAAGCCCTTCAGCTTACACTGGGCCCAGGAGTTCTCTAGTGTCTACAGTCATGGAAACCAAGAGGTAACACAACATCCTATCGCAGGCTCCACAGGTGGCAATGTACACTGGCATAGCTGCTATGGAAAATAGCATGACAGTGCCTCAGAAAATTAAAAACAGAATTACAATATCATCCAGCAATTCCACTCTGGGTAGACACACAAAAGAATTGAAATCAGGGACTCAGAGAGAGATTTGTACACCCACACTCATCGCATGATTCACAACAGCCAAGAAACAGAAGCAACCTAAATGTCCACTGATGGATAATTGAAAATATACACACAGAGAAACACCGTTCAGCATTAAAAAGGAAGGAAATTCTGACACATGCTACAATATGAATGAACCTTGAGGACATAATGTTAAGTGAAATACGCCAATCACAAGAGGACAAATAGAGCATGATTTCATTCATATGAAGTGTCTAGAATAGTCAGATTCATAGAGACAGAAACTAGAAGAGTAGTTGCCGGGGGAGGGAGGAAACGGGAGCTCTTGTTTGTTGGCCACAGTGCTTCAGTTCTGCAAGATGAAACAAGTTCTGGAGACAGGCTGCATGGCAAGGTACATGTTCTTATTACTGAACTGTATGCTTAAACACGGTTGGGACGGTAGATCTTATATATTTTGTGTGCATGTGTGCTCAGTCGCGTCTGACTCTTTGCAACCCCACAGATCGTAGCCTGCCAGGCTCCTCTGCCCATAGGGTTTCTCAGGCAAGAACACTGGAGTACGTTGCCATTTCCCACTCCCGGGGATCTTTCTGACCCAGGGATCAAACCCACATCTCTTGCATCTCCTACAGTGGCAGGATGGTTCTTAATCACTGCACCATCTGGGAAGCCACTATATATATTTTACCACAATTTAAAAAATGTTTTATTAAGAACATGGGTTTTGGAGGTTTGGCAATTAAGTAATTTGTTTTGTTTTTTTCTCTTAGTACTGGCTCTCTACTTAGCTCTGTTATTTATCTTTGCTGCACCTCAGTTACTTCATCTATACAATGGGGTCAAGAGGGTATGTGCCCTGCATGGTTGTCATGAGGATTATGTGAAGGGAAGCTGGTCAGATCTCAAGCAAGAGATCTTGAGCAAGAGCCCCATAAGCAGCAGGTCTTAAGTTCATCATCATCTGTTACTAATATTGTCATTTTGATTGAGTCACTGAGCACTCAATCACATCATAGCACTGATCTGAACTGTTACCAGGATTTACCTGGGAAGAGAGAAATAGGTGGCTTTGGAGAAGGGATGGTTAATCTGGTCACTTTCTGAGTCACACTGACCAAATGAGGCAATGTGGTCTTTGATGTTATTTTTAAAATAAAACAAAATGGACTCACAAGCTCTGTGAGTTTTTCAGAACTATGCCAAAGATCAAGAAAGGGCAGAGCCACAGATCTTATAGTCAGACTGAAAAGCCCCCAGGCTAGTCTGGAAGGATCTCCAGGACCTAATAGCCCGGGACAGTCAGCTTCCTGCACAGGGACTTCTTCCGCCCCTGACATGTTCAGGCTACTCAGAAGCCCCAGAAATCATCTTGTTCTGCAGCCGTCAGCCTAATGAGATTTCAAGTTTAATCACTGTCATTTATTTGGCCTGTCTATTGGCACCAAGCAAAAGCAGTGTGCTCTAAGTAAAAGTTTCCAGATTCCAAGCCCTGAAGCCAGACTTTTTGTAGGACACAGATGACTGGCCCTTGAGTTTCAGCAGGATTAATCAAAATCCTGTCCCCACCAACGCCTATGCCATCCAAACCACGGCTTCCTGCCTCTTTTGTCTGGGGATTTCATGGAACCTCCATACCCTATTCAGACGCCTGGTATGTTTCTAACAGCATGAATTTCCAACTCCTTGGCTGGGCTCTCAAAGCCCCTTCTGATCTAATTTCTGCCTCCCCGCAGGCTCATCTAGGGCTCCTGCGAGTACACCTCCAGCTCTGGCATTCTAAACTACGCAGTGTGCCTCAGACATGTTCTATTTCCGCACGCCTCCCTGATCGCGAACAAAGAATGCTTCTGCAAGGAATGCCCTTCCTCTCTACAACTGAGAACTCCTAGACACCGTTCAAAATACAGCTGAACTGCCACCTCTTTCAGGAAGCCTGCCAAGATGTGTAAAGAGGCTGAGACTTTACTTACAAGGTGGTAGGTAGGTGAGCTGGTCACAGTTTCATGGCTACCGGCAGAGACAAGAGACTCCTGGGTCAGAGACAAAGGACTTTACTGCTGACAGCCCAGAAGCAACATGAGCTTCATGTCTGTGACAGTTCCCCTCACCCCCCAGTCCCAGGAGGCGACATGGAGGGGCCCAGGCGGATGCAGTGTGTAGGTGTGCAGCTGCGAAGTGTCAAGCTTAGAGCACCACATCTTACGTAATGGACTGTAAGCAAACCCGCCCTCTGCCAAGAAGGAGAGCCATTTGCTGTAGAAACACCCTTGAAAAGATAGCCTGAAACCAAAGGGCAACTGGTACTTCTGCTCGTAAAACCTGCAGGAACTCCAGAGACCAGGAAGGATTGTTTCCTAACAAAATCTACCTCATCTGACACTCACACAATGCTCCCACCACGCTCTGCCCACCTCTGCCTTAGGAAATACGTATGAGTCCTTGTTGTAATGACCCGTTTACTTTTTTGTTCCACTGCTATCCTGGGTCCTCTCTGCTGTCAGGGACCATCTCTTAACATTTATTTGCCAGACACACGTAAAGTGCTCGGTGAACATGCAAATAAGTGGATGAATTGAATAACTAATACTTGGAATTCTGACAGCCACTGTTCGGAGGTAATCAAATAATGATTAACACAGAGAGTTGACATTTACTGACTGCTTATTTGCACATTCTAGGCGCTGTATGGTTTTCTTACCTGGATTGTTTTGTTTTATCCTCATGAAGCACTATACGCAAGGTACTTTGATGAACCCACTTTACATATGAGGAAACTAAGGTTTGCAGCAGTTAAGGGGTCTCACCAGTCACACAGCTAATAGCAGAGGAGCTGTACTCTAAGCTGGCTTTCCCGGGCCCAAGCCTTACCCAGCCCCCTGAAGCGCTCCTCCTCTCAGAGGGCACCTAAGCTTTGGTTTGGGGTGTTTGTGGAAGTGGCCAGAGAAGAAAGGAGCGAGGGCCTGTCTTTTTGTGTTCACAGGGGTGGCGGCAGTAGCCTGCACATCATCACCACCTACTCCCTGGTGTGACACTCACAGCCCAGCAGCCATGGCCAGGGACACGGAACACACAGACAGTCCCCGCTGCAACGTCACACCTTCCTAAGCTGTCCCACACTGGGCCAGACGGTATCTGGTCTTGGGGGCAGCCTGGCATGCAAACCTGACCCTTCTTCCTGAGGAAGAGGAGGGATGAGATAAATTTGCAGAGAACTCTATGTTGCCTATAACCTATAATTCTCAAACAGCTATTCTCCTTGACCTTGCTAATAATCAAAGAAATGGAAGCCAAGAGAAGACACAGGTGGTCACCCACTAGAACACCCACTGCAGGCGAGGGGGAACTGGTGAAGTTATTTCAGAAATCGCTGCTGAGAGCAAAAACAGCACAACCGTCTGGAGGAAAATCTGGTAACATCTCTCAAAATCTTACATTGTACACACTTGGACACAGCAATTTAATTTCTAGGATTTACACAAAGAAAAACTTGCAATATTGTTCAAAAATATAGCTAGATGTCTATGGCAAAACTGTAAATAGTTCACAAACTCTTTTTAAAACATTGAAAACATAGAATTCTATAGAGGAAAAGTCTCTGCAAAGTTAATTTCTCCCAGAGGTAACTACTAGTAATGATTTTGTATACATTTTGCCAAGTGTTTTAATGTATACTTTTTTCTCTAAAAAATGAGATAAACTGTATGTATAAAATATGAGCTTCCCTGTGGCTCAGAGGTAAAGAACCTGCCTGCCAATGAAGGAGATGTGGGTTCAATCCCTGGTCAGGAAGATCCCCTGGAGAAGGAAATGGCAACCCCCTCCAGTATTCCTGCCTGGGAAACCACTTCCATGGACAGAGGAGCCTGTGGGCTACAGTCCAGGGGGTCGCAAAGAGTCAGACATGACTTAGCCACTGAGAGCGCATGCACGTATATCAAGTATATCTTATATATACCGTCATATATGTAAAGCAATATATTGCTTTACAATTGCTTTTTCTTCACTTAATGTTTCATTGAAGACATCCTTTTATACCAACATATATGAAACCTGTGTGAAACTGGTTTATGAACTTCACAGTATTTTGATTTTGCATGTGGAATTACACATTCCTTCTTGAAGGATATTTAGGTTGAGGAGAGTACAATTTAATATAGCCAGGTTATAGCTCAAAAAGAAATGCCTACTCCTTAAACACTGCTTACTTGTATCAACTTTATTAATTTGGGGACTGCTTATCCATTTTTCAGAATGATTCAGAGCTCTTCAATCTTCCCTATAATTTTTTCCTACTGGATGAAGGCATAAGGGCCTTATGCTTGGTCAGAAATTACTAAGTCAGTGCAAAATAGAAACCTAGACACACAAAAGGACCCAAGTGTCTGGTTGCAGGACTGTGGAACTGCACATTCACAAGAGACCACGCCATCACTCTTAGACCCACAAGCGTGTTGTTTTCTATAGAAACCAAGATGAATCCTGCCAACCTGGCCCCATTTGGGATCTTGTTAGCACCTGAACATCACGTATGCTTATTCTCATTCATGAGGCCCATCTTTCCTTCTGTTTGTATCGCCAATACCCAAACAAGTCACTTATGACTCATAAGAACAAGAAGTGCAGGGTGAGTCAGGCTCAAAGCAGGGAGCACAAGCTTCTAGCAAAATGCATGACTCAGAGGGTGAGGCATGGCTCTAGAGAACTTAGCCCCAGGCCACAAACATCAGTGGGAAGAGGCCCATGGAGTACTGAAACACATCTCCAGCTTCCAGAGGAATTCCACTTTTGCAGTAGGTTCCTGGGACCCAGGGGAGAAGCCAGTTGGGACCCAGGGGAGAAGCCAGTTAGAACCCAGTGTTAATTATTTTTCGGTAATAATGAGCCTCACACAAAGAGCTTTATAAACCTCTCCTTAAAGACTCTCACCCAGTGTTGTGAACCGAGGATGGTTAGCTTCACTGGATGAAGAAAGAAACAGAACCACAGAGGACAAAGCGTGTGAGGGTTAGGATAGGTTTGAACCTAGGTGAGCCTCACACCTTGTTCAGACTTCACTCTGCCCCCAGACTGCCAGACAGAGAAGGGCAACATCTCCCGGGACTTGGCAATGCACCCAGCCCCCCAACATACATCCAAAAGAACTCTCCAGGAGGCTGAACCTTTGGGTATTGACCAAAGTTCTCCAAGGCAGGGATCCCTAACCTCCAGGATTTGATGCCTGAAGATCTGAGGTGACAATGATGTCATAATAATAGAAATAAAGTGCACAATAAATGCAACGCATTTAATCATTCCAAAACCATCCTCCCCCACCCTGGACCGTGGAAAAAATTGTCTTCCATGAAACAGGTCCCTAGTGCCTAAAAGGTTAGGGACTACTGCAAGGAACCTGTGCCTTCCGCTAATGCATTTCTGTTAAAATAAACCCCAATGACTGGTCAGCATGGTGCCCTCTGTAATTCCATAAAATCTATAAAGGCAACTTCAGCCTCAGACATCATGGCAGAGGGACCAGACAAAGCCAAACCCTCACCTGCAGTCACTCTGTGACAAATGAACAAGCTGGGAGCAAGGAAGAACCCAAGGTCTCTTGGGGAAAGACGCCATTCAACACACTTTCTCTGCCCACACTCTTGCTGAGTCTCTATGGGCTTCGAAGTAACAGGATGTTTACTGTTCAACAGGAAACAAACAAATCTTGAAGTCCAGCCACACTGACCATCTGTCTTCCCCCAGACTTGAACACAAATAACAAACAAAGCATCTTCACAGCAGAGAAGCCGACACTGAGTTCACACTGGTGGAGAAGTCCGTCGCCATTTTCCACAGTCTGCCGTCTATCCTGATCATTCTCTTGGACAAGGAAATCATGGGATTACTCAAATCATTACTATCTGGACAAATCTGGTAGTGAAATTTGTCTACCTAGGCCCTCAGAAGTTTCACGAAGTATCTTGGAGCTGGTTGTATGTGATTGAAACAGTGGGTTCAAATAAGGTATGTTCAGCAGGAGAAAATACCTTATTATGTAGGATATTTTATATCATGCTCTAATGTGAAAACAGAAAAGACAACAGATGCACAATGTGCTGAGCTCTGTAGTTCTGAGTATATTGTAATGAGAGTACATGTCCCTTCAAAGTGGTGCCTTGGGTAATTGGGCCAGATGCTTCATATTGGGGGCACGGTTATAAACAAAAGCCTTGTATGTGTGCATAATGGCTTATCTGCTCTCCAGCTTCCAACACATCGCTTCCCTCCTAACTCACTGCCTGAAAGTAGCAGAGCCGTGGTCAGCCCACCCAGTGGCCCATCAAGGGAGGCAGCAGACGGAGGGCTCCGCACAAAAGCCTCACAGAAAGACGTCAGACCATATCACAGTTGCCCGTGCGCTCAGGTGAAATAACAAGCCGCCATATCCTTTCCCCTTTCGAGTGTGAAAGCAAAACAGACCAACGCCTTGCACCCAGTGCGCTAGGTTTCCTAGATGGCCACACAATGTTGCTGTCTGTGACTTTCCATGGGCCTGGTCGGGTTACCATATGTATGAATACACATCCCAGCATCTGAAGAAAGGAAAATATGGAGTGTTTGGTGGTTATGTTTAATTGAATTCATCTGGGAGCTTTAAATCCTGAGAATTCAGCCCCTATTTATAGTAGCTTAAGGTCTGAACAGCTTATGATTTTTGGTCCTTTTGAGAGGCAAGCCTCCCTTTTCCATCCCAGAGAATGCTTCATCGGCACATAACGCGTTTTCCAGAGCCAACCGTAGAAACCATTAAATTGCCAAACTACGGAATGCGACAGCGATGACGATGTTCGGCCGTTCTCATGCCTCTGGAGGCAATCTAGTCTTTACTGCTTCCCACCCAGACACAAAGAGGATTCGAATGCAAGAATTCTGTGGGCATCTGAAACCAGACCTGGTTTCTCTGACTCTTGGCAAGACACTCGACAACAAGCGAGGCTCTGCGGTAACATACCATTGTTCTTGCCACATGACCTCCCTTTCACAGGCGCCTTGTAAAGTCTCTAGTCTGTTCTCTCAAGACCCCAGGCAACTCAGCAGGCACTGGCCAGTCAAGCAACAGATGCCCCGGGTCACTCTCCTAGTCAGTCAAATTGGCGCTTATTCTCATAGAAAAACTTGCTGAGTTAAGATCCCAAGGGCCTGTGCAGGAATCTGGAAAAACTCAGTGAGTCTCCACCTTCTGGGTTTCTTGGATGTGTCTCCTCCTGTCACCCTCCTGAATTCTCAGGACCATCATACACAGGGGTTCAGGTCACGCACTGCCCAGGGACCTGCAGGTCCTCCATCTCACAATCAACATGTGGACCTGCAAAAGCAGCCCTGGGAATTCTGGGCCCCCCAGCTGAGCCCAGAGCAGGGACACACAGGCTGTGCAGCCTCCGGAAAACGGGCACACACTGGGAGGCTGCAGCACACAAGTGCAGGCAGCTGCCCCCTGACCCGTGTACACTCGTGGCATCTTTGAGATCTTGTCTCTCACCGACCTGCCAGTCTCAGAGTTTGGTTCCCCCTGCCACCGTGCTCCAAGCCTGACACAACGGCCTTACTTGGAGGGCAGAGCAGGGAGCTTGGGATGTATATCAGGGTCTCCAGCAGCTACAGAGATGCTCACAGCGGTCTGCTACCCTCTGGGCTCTGGGAGGCTTCCCAGAACAAAACTACGCAATCATACAATCATACACCTTTTTATCTTGAACACAAAAGCTTTTTTTGTAATCCACATCCCTGAGAGTTGTGTTTCCCCTGTTCTCTCACAGAGACTTAAATCTGGAATACTCTAAAGCTTTTCCCTCTTGGTACCATCTTTTTGTCTGTTTTTTTTTTTTTCTCTCCTATTCTCTTTCTTTCTCTTTCTTCTCCCACCTTCAAAAGCTGGCCTTTCCTCTCTCCTGACCTTAGTCAATCCTATCTTTGCTTCACAGGCTTCTAAGCTTTCAGAGTTGGGAGAGATGGTGAAAATCATTGCCTCATTAAAAAATGGGGGGAAATGAGGTGACCTAGTTTGTAAGTGACAAACTCATGCTTTTAGCCTGTGACACTGGGTCTCTTTCCATTTCTCCACATGGCTTGCCCCCCCATCAGCTCCCAGTTCCCTTGAAGGGGGGGGGGGGGTCAGCACTATCATACAAAGCTGACTGGACTCCCCCTGCCTGTAGTAAATGTCTGAGTACTATGTCAAAAACAAGCAAAAAGAACCCATCAAGTTAGCAGAAGGAAGAAAATAATAGGAAATAAAAGAGAAATTTTTAAAAAATAGGAAAAAATCAATAAAACCAAGAGAGCTAGTTCTTTGAAAGGGTAAATAAAAATTAACAAAACTCTGGCCAGACCTGCCAAGATGAAAAGAGAAAGAACCCAAATAAACAAAAGAAGAAGTCAAAGATGAGAAATCACAATTGATATTGCAGAAATACAAAGACCATAAGAAAATACTATGAACAATTATATGCCAACAAATTGAACAGCTTAGAAGAAACAGACAAGTTTCTAGAAACATATAGCCATCAGAACTGAATTGAAAAGAAATAGATAATTTGATCAGACTAAGCACTAGATGTGAAAAAGAACCTGTAATTTAAAAAAAAAAAAAAAAAAAAACACCTTCCTGCAAACAAAAAGCACAGGACCAGATGGCTTCACTGGGGAATTCCATCAAGCATTCCGAGAACTTACACGGATCCTTCTCAAACTCTTTCAAAAGACTGAAGAGAAGAGAATAGCCTTAAAGTCGCTTTATGAAGCTACCAACATCCTGATACCAAAATCGGACAAAGACAATACCAAAAAAGAAAATTATAGGCTGATATCTTTGATGAATATAGAGGCAAAATTTCTCAACAAAATATTAGCAGACCAAATCCAAAAACACAGAAAAAGATCTTACATCATGATCAAGTCGGATTCATTCTAGAGTCATAAGGATGGCTCAACACGGCAAATCAATCTATGTGATATGCCACATCGACAAAAGAAAAGACAAAAATCGCACGATCATCTCAACAGATGCAAAAAAGTATTTGATAAAATTCAACATCCATTCGCAATAAAAAAAACTCTTACCAAAGTGGGTATAGAAGGAACATATCTCAATATAATGAAAGTATACCTACCTACTGAAATTAATCTTCAACAAGGGAGACAAGAACATACAATGGGGAACAATGGGGGAAAGACAGTCTCTTTAGCAAGTGGTGTTGGGGCAGCTGGACAACTGCATGTAAATCAGTGAAGTTACAGCACACTCTCACACCATATATAAAAATAAGCTCAAGATGGCTTAAAGACTTAGACGTAAGACATGACCATAAAATTCCTACAAGAGAAAATAGGCAAAACATTCTCTGACATAAACTGTACCAATATTTTCTTAGCTCAGTCACCCAAGGCAATAGAAATAAAAGCAAAAATAAATAAATGGGATTTAAACTTACAAGCTTTTGCACAGCAAAGGAAACCATCAACAAAATGAAAAGGCAACCTATGGACTGGGAGAAAATATTTGCAAACGATGTGATCAACAAAAGCTTACTTTTTAAAGTTTACAAAAAGTTCACATAATTTAATAATAAAAATAACTCAATCAAAAATGGCAGCAGACCTAACTAGACATTTCTCCAAAGAAGATATACAGACGGCCAAGAGGCACATGTTCAATATCACTACTTCTTAGAGAAATGCAAATCAAAGTTACAAGATACCACCCTCAGCCAAAAAAAGAATAAAATAATGCCATTTGCAGTAATATGGAGGCAACTATGGATTATCATACTAAGGGAAGTCAGAAAGAGAAAGACAAATACCGTATGATATCACTTATATGTGGAATCTAAAATATGATACAAATGAACTTATTTATAAAAGAGAAAGAGATTCACAGTCATAGAAAGGAGAAAGGAGGTGGGGAGGGATAAATTAGGAGTCTGGCGTCAGCAAATACAGACTATTATATAAAGACAAACAACAAGGTCCTACTGTATAATACAGGAGCTATATTCAATATCCTGTAATACACCTTAATGGAAAATAAAATGAAAAAGAATACATATATATATGCGTATAACTGAATCACTTAGCTATGTACCAGAAACTAACACAATACTGAAAATCAATTATACTTCAATAAAAATAAGTAATTTTATTTTTTTTAAAAGAACCCATTGACTACCAACCACAGTAACACCACCTCCCTAGTGGTTATGGGTACACTGCTTCTTTTATGATAAGGCCACAAAGGGACAGGTTATATCCCTGATCCCCTCGGAAGGCTGGGGATGCATTAGGCACCGCAGAGGGAGGAACATGCGGTGGGAAGTTTGCATAAGGCTCCTGGGCACAGAGAGGCCGGCCATCTCCAGCCCCACAGAGAAGGCGCTTCATACAATGGACTGAATCACACGGCAGCCACCCTGTCTGCTTCTCACCAGGCCTCTGCATCTGAAACCAGCCACCTCTTTGTGAAGACAAGGTGCAGCGGAATCATCTCTGGTCTGGAAGTCTGGAGACCAGTGACATCCTGGGTCACCCTCCAACCTGTGCCAGGGCTTCCTTCTGTGAAATGACGCCCCTCTCATCGTTCAGAATATAATTCTCTAAAAAGCAGCCCACCTCTGGACTAAGCAACAGGCTACTGAGTAGCAAGTGCAAGCCTAAGGGGCCCAAGCATGAAGGCTGGAGCAGAAGGACACCTTTCTCTTGGGCCTCTGGGTTTCACTTGAAGCTTTCTTGCTCTCAAACTGCCAGACCAGGCTTGGGATCAGAAAGGGTGTGGGTCTGGCCAGCAGCTTTAGGGGATTTTCAGGTTAGAGGCACCAGGTCTTGTTACCAGAAACCCCCAACCAATACATCCGACCCTTCAGTGTTCCCCTTTCAAGGCCGAGAGCAGCCGTGCAAATGATGTCCTACCATTTCTCAGGCAAAGTGCATGGAAGCAGAGCCTGTTACTGGAGTGCATCTGTCTGGCCAGAAATGTAGAACTGGGGAATCTAGGCAGATACAAGGCAGGAGAGGCACACGGGAGCTCCCTCCTTTCTGCCCATGGTCTGAAGTCTGGGTCACCTTTGGCAGGCTCAGCAAGGAAATGTGTGCATCGGGATGCGAGTGCAAGGAAGACGACAACTCACGTGGCTCCTTTTGCCTTCTTCATCTCCCATCGACGTAATGACTGTCTCTGAAAAGACCATCTGTCCAGTCCGGTTGTTTGTGATCTACAGGAGAACAGGGACAGTGAGTGTGAAATACAAGGGATTCTGGACAAATCCCACAAGTTGTTGGTTTTTTGTTCTGTTGTTTTCTATTTTCTGAAGCAGGAGCATCTGTCAAAGTAGACAGAATGCCCACTCCTCCCTGTGCTTCTGAGCTCCACCAGCAGCATCAGATAGTGATGAAGAGACAGAGCGGAGTCTGCAGCATGGGGCTGCCAAGGGGAGGACCGAGGAAGTCTGTGTAAAGCACGCAGCACACAGCCTGTCACCTCGCAAAACACTTAACACCAACTATTTTTATCATTCTTGGGGCTTATTCATTTGAAGCTCCAAGTCAACTTTCTTTTCAACAACTACAGGCCTGGGTAGTGAAAGAAGCAGCTTTTAGCTACAGCAGCCGCTCCCTGATTCTGGGGAATTGTTTTGTTTCCTCAAGAAAGTGCTTAATTATGTGGCAGCCTTGATGGGAGGGGAACCTGGGGGAGAATGGATACATGTGCATGTATTGCCGAGTCCCTCTGCTGTCCTCCTGAAACTATCACAGCATTGTTAACTGGCTATACTCTAGTACAAATAAAAAGTTAAAAAAAATAAAAAGCAAGTGCTTAAGTAGGCTGAGAGGAGGCCTGGCCCCGTATTCCTTTAGCTACAGTCTGCCTGGCTTCTGTAACCAGGAGTGGGCACCTCAAAGCTGAGCCTTAGAAGCCTGATTGGAAGCCTGACTGAAACTCAGGCCACTCTCACCCCATCCAAGGCCATGTCTAACCCTCATGTTGGTGATAAAAGAACAGAGAGAACCTCAGGAGCTAGGGGATCGGTGTTCTTTGATCCCTGGCTCAGACATCAATGACCGTCTAGTATGTAACCTGGAACAAATCATTTCTGTTCTCTGATTCACAGTTTTCTCATTTCTAGGCCATCTTTAAAGTTCCTGCCAGCTCTAATATCACAGGCATCTGCAGCCAAAACAAAGTGGAAACTCTTAGCCTAACGTGCAACAGTGGATCAAATTCCAGTTCTAATTCCAGTTCTGGAGCATAAGGATCATGTCTTCACCAACATACTTTAAAATTTTTGATGTAAATAATTCCTCTCTCCAGCAAAGAAATAATGTCTTCTTCCTTTTATACCAGATTTTCACAAGATTAATCAATGCTACATATTTTTAAAATTATACAGTCCTATATGTAAAGATCCAGGGACTTCTCTGAGGTTTTATTACACTAATGTTCATTGTTGTATCCCTAGGAAGAGAAATATGTACAATGTTTTCCAAACATGTTTCACCACTGAGCTCTTCTTTTATAAAGCATCATGCAGGACAGGAGCTCCATGGAACCCACTCAAGAACTACTATACCATGCGGATGCCATAACTTCACCGTAACAACAACAGTAATGTTAACAGTAAGAACAATTTGCTGCTGCATAGTGCTTAACAGTTTACCACAACTCTCACACACTTTAAGTCATTTGGCCCCCACGACACCATAAGGTATTCTAGATGCCAATTTTCCTGTTTTCATAAATATTGTTAGTAAGAGTCACAAAGTTGAAAACCATACTCGTTACTGGCAGGACACATACTTGGTTATTCTGATATTCACAAGGAGCAAATTGAAGAAGCAGCCAAACCTATTGGCTAATTATTGTCAGAAAGGATGACTGAATATTGGTTTTGACAGGAATAAAATAATCACTTTTGGAGACAAAGACCAGAACTCTCCAGTCTTCAGATGAGCAATGCTAAAGGATTCTGTTTGGCAGGTGGCTCATTCATTTATGTGGGGGGTGTGCTCTGGAGCTGGGGCTGTGAGTATGCAGTGGGACTAGAGCCACACAAAGGCTACTTTATAGTCAAGGCAACGGTCCATGAGAATTGACCCTTTAATCCACTATGGCACAGAAATGCTATTGTGTCAGCTCAGTCATTACCTGGACACTTGAACAAAAGCAAAGCCCTTTTGTGAGAATCTTCACGGCCTTGTGCATAGGCCTTGAGATGAGATCAGAGGTCAATTTTATAGCCTCCAACAATGATCCAAACATCTGCACACCAGACTCTCTTTAAGAGAAAACAGGCCACATGATTTGATCTCCAAAGTCCTACCAAAGTCACCCTGGAGACATCTTTGCAATGTTTTCTTTCTCAAATCAGATTGAGAACAAACCTGCTCACTCCTCATGCAAGATTTTGGACCAAGAGACACTTAGACATACAGTAGGTTGGAAAACAGGCCACTGTAAAATTTTGAATGGACAGCCAGCAAACAGATGAATGTTTCATCTTGTGGCAATAGAGGTTTTCCATTCTGAAGACTTGAGTATATCACATCTGAGCTCCACCTAAGGAGATGGTGAAGATCTATTTACCGCAACATGAACTCTATTTCAACTCTCTACTGAATCACAGATAAAAATCTGTGACATAAATTCAATACTGGGAAAGCCTTTCTCTAAATACTTATTTGCTTCCTTTTTTTCAAGTAATAAAAATCCCTGAACATTCCTTTGCAATTGGACTGACAGGAAGACTAGAGTTAAATTTATTGCTTCAATGCAAAAGCAATTTATGTTTTTGATACATATCTTTCCCCTTTAAATAATCTCCCTCACTCCCTCTGGCTTTTAACCTGTATTTTACCATATTTATGTGTATTTTTGACTTGTATATCAAATATGTAAACATCTGCACAGCAGACCCTCTTAAAGAGAACACAGGCCACACCTTAGTCCTCTGATGGGACTGGGCACTGAAGAAAGGAGGAAGCGCTGGCCACGACTTACCTTGTGAATTTCTCGGTGGACGTGGATGGTATTATTTCCCACCTTGGTTTCTGTGTTGGTCTCGTTGTGGTAGCTGGGAGGTAAGTGTGCTAGGGTCCCTTCTGATGATGTTTTAGCAGCAGCCTCTTCGGCTTCCATCTAATTAAATCAATGAATTTAATGAGCAATATTGTTTTCTCCTGATACATATCAGAGTCCACTAGGGAAAAAACTACTCTTTTCCTCTTCTGCAGTAACAATGGTGTTGCTGATAAGTACCAATGAGAACTGAGTAGAACAAGATGTTGTTCTAAATGTTTTCACATATTATCATCTTACATCTCACAATCTCCCTATGGGGTGGGTGTTAATGTCCCCATTTCACAAGTGGGGCAACTGAGGCTCAGGAAGACTAGGTAAGTTCTCAAGATTCCCAGGGAAGCACAGAGTTGGGATTTGAGAACGCCCACACTGAGCAATCTTGACCCCTGAGAGATGCTCTTGGCGCTGCTCCCATCTCCCCATGTCCTAATAAGGAGGTCACTCACATTCAATTCCCTTACATGCCAGCAACCAACTCTGTTTCTCTTTGAGAGCATTCTCTGACTACAGAAGTGTGTTCAGTCTGCACAAGCACCAAGTGTTAGGTAGTGAACACCCCAGGGGCACCTCTCGATCAGTGGGACAGTTTCTCTCTCTCCGAGGACCTCAGAGAGATGGAACCCTAGTTGTCCCTAGAAGTCACCTGCTCATCAGCACAGCCTTTGCTACCTTTTTCCTTTTCCATCTCACTCTCCTACTTCCTCCTAGTGTTTCTGGGATCACATCACAAATAAATTACATGCATGCTAATTCGCTTCAGTTGTGTGTGACTCTTTGCAACCCTACGAGCTGTAGTCCGTCAGGCTCTTCTGTTCACGGGGAGTCTCCAAGCAAGAACACTGGAGTGGGTTGCCAGGCCCTCCGGAGGATCTTCCTGACCCAGGGATCACACTTGTGTCTCCCGTGGCTCCTGTACTGCAGGCAGATTCTTTACCGCTGAGCCACCGGGGAAGCCCCGCAAATAAATCATTTGCTCCCAAATCCTTGTTGCAGGGCTGAGTAGGGGTGGGGACCTAGCCCCTTCCCCATGACTGGTAGGGTCACAGTTATGAGTCCTTCCCCATCCACCCTCTGAGTAAGAGAAACCCCTGTAGAGGCTCAGATGGCTCATTCCGTGGCACACCCTTCTGGTCCTTCTTGTGTTCTTTAGTGATGTCAGGGTCATGAGGCCACTGTCCTCAAATCATGAGCCTCCATGACATCTATACCAGACACATCAGCCAAATGGAATCTGTACCCACTTCCAGACCAGACTTGATGAGTGGGCAGGTGACAACTGGACCAGTCACAGCTGACTGGACTTAAACAGAAGCCACATCATGGATTAGCTGAGCCAACCAGACACTCTCTCTAGGAATTTTAAATGAGAGACACAAGAGAAGCTGTCACTGGTGGTTGGCAATTTTCCAACAGTGCAGTCTTGACTCTCGGCTATTTTTATTCCTTTAAATGAATCCTCGAAAAGGATTTTACTATTTTTTAAAAAATCACTGTTCTCTATTCCCTATATACTACAAGAGGACCATCTTTTCCAATCTTTCCCAACCAGGTTTGCTGAGCTGGGTATACATGGGGAAAGAATTCCCATGCCTCAGTGGAGCACAGAGATACTACACTAGAAGATACTACACTAGAAACTAACACCTAGTCCACATAAAGGCCCAGAAAACCAAACAAGGACTTGGTCAGCAGCCGCCGTGCGCTGTGCTTGACCCTGAGATTACCCCTCACATATCTGAAACCTGCCTCCATGCCTGGGCATCATCTATGTCTGAGTCATTGCTCCAGTCCCTTCCATATCTCCCTGCATATTCACAGCAACTCTATGAGAAGTATTATTCGCCTCATTTGCAGATGAAGAAAATGAGGTTGACGAAAGTAGAGGAAGGTCATCACACCCTTAGTAGGTGGCAAAACTTAGATTAGAACTCAGGTCGGTCTGACCCCAAATTATGTGTTTTTCCTAGTGTAAGATTCTGCTTGTGCTTTTACTGGGGAGACAGGGCATCCTCACACAAGCTAGTTTGAGGATGATTACGAAAGTCTAAAAGTCAGTCAGGTTCAAAGAAGAGAGGAAAAAGGCTTCCAGGTGGAGGCGAGCCATGATTGAGCTGGTCTCAAAGGACAGATATGAGCTGGATAGAGAGGAGCATAAAGGAGGCAAAACGGTGGCAGCCTGGATGAGAATGGAGTGTCATGGTCTAGGGCAAGGGGTCCATGCTGGACCCCAAATGGATAAAATGATGGATGATGAACTAGAGACAGACTGACAGATGGACCCAGGGTATAGTTCTAAAGCAGATGGCGTCAGCCTAGTTCTCAACCAAAAGGGTACCTCAGAGTCATGCCCAATGCTTTAAAAACTATCTACATATCTGGAGCTGCCAAATTAAAATTTCTGGAGGGGGCACCCCACAAAACAATGAGTTTTCCAGATGATTCTGAGATAGTCCCTCCCTTGTATTCACCCCCAGGTAAGAACCTCTGCACCAAGCAATGGGGAGCTGCAGCAAGTTCTGAAGACTAACTAGGACATAAGACAGAATCGAGAGAAGGAAAAGAATGGAGTCAGAGAACTAGCTAGAAGCAGGCTGAGAGTCAGAAGTTGTATCTGGGGAGGGCCTTCTATTTGGAGGGGCCTCCAAATAAGTCTAGAAGAACTCAGGCTTCTGAGAGCTCGCCACTAGATTTGGCAAGAAGTTGCCCCCAGCAGCATCCAAAGACAATAAAGTAGAAAGTTCCCAGATTCTGGAGTCAGGGAACATGGGGTTAAGTCCCAGCTCGGCCACAAAGCAGCCACGTGACCTCCGGCAAGATACCAAATACTGGGGTGGCTAATGTGTAACACCTTACAGAGAGACCCAAACGATCTTTTTGGTCAACCCAATATCTCTAAACTTCAGCTTTCCTGTTTGTAAAATGATGGTGATTCTACTTTATTGGACAAATGTAAGAATTAAAGCTTATGAAATCCGAGAACTTGATCCAGCATCTGCCATTATGCAAAGGTATAATAAAGAAAGCAGTTTTAGAAGAAGCTAGTTTGCCAGGGGATGTCTGGGTAGGGGTGGAAAAGGCAGAAGTAGATAACATATGTTCGAAGGGTTTGCTAATAAAATAGAGGAGAAACGGATGAAGTTAAGAGAGGAGACTTAAGACAAAGAAAAAGGCTTTATAAATTTAAGGGAGAGATCCTGGGCTGTTTAGTGATAGAAAAGGAACAGCTGGGAAAGAAGAGGAGTCTGGGGATGCTAGAGGGACTAAATCCAGAAGGAGAATAGAACATCAGTGCTTTTATAATTTCTATAGGAATCAGACTCCTCCAGTTTGGCTTACATATAATTGACAAGGTACCAAATTTAGAATTTGCTCTGGGCTGAGCAGATAGTCTTTATGTAAAGCCATTTCCCCCTCAACCAGTGGTTATTCCAACAGAATGAGCTAAAGCTCTTTCATAGCACCACAAACTAAAAGTACAGCTTACAATGGAAATTTCAGCCACAACTATTACTGCTGCTAGCAAGAGAAACTCAAGCCTGAAGGAAGAGGACTTGTTTCATAGAGGAGGAATGTGAATATTATTTAAGATGGCACTCACAATTTGTTAACTCTGTGTTTG
Organism: Cephalophus harveyi; assembly: GCA_006410635.1. Taxonomy (NCBI): domain Eukaryota; kingdom Metazoa; phylum Chordata; class Mammalia; order Artiodactyla; family Bovidae; genus Cephalophus; species Cephalophus harveyi. The sequence continues at coordinate 204,117 of SJYT01063959.1, forward strand.
TTAAAGGAACAGAGTAAGAAAAACTGGAGAGAGAAATTCAGGCTTGGTGTTGGCATTCTTCCTAGGAATAACGAGTTGATAAGAACATTCTATTGTAAAATATGCCAATTACAGACGTGGTAATGAAGGGCTGGGGAGTGGCTTTATCCTCAAAATATGTTTAATAAACAGCCCAGACTGAACCATTTGAAGATTTGCTTCCTCTCAATAATGATCCTATAACCAGAGTTAACTTTTTTCCCTTAGGAGAAATCAGCAGCTTGAAGTCAGCTGGAATATTTTAAATGTCAGGAAGTTACTTGAAAGCAGATTCATGATGCAACTATGTAAACAATTAATGCATCTGGCCCCAGGTCCTTTTCTGTTCTTCACTGGGACAGTAAGTAAATAGCAATTATCTTGTGTTTATGAGATTTAAGGGGCTTTCTGGCAATCTCTTTTTAAAAATTAATACTAATAGCCCTAATTCATTGTGATTCTATTATATATTAGACAACTGGTGGTTTTTCTACTATCACTCATACTAGTGCTATTAATATGATGACAATGAGTGTGTCTGTGTGTCAAGTCACTTCAGTCGTGTCCAACTCTGCCACCCTATGTGCTGTAGCCCACACCAGGCTCCTCCGTCCGTGGGATACTCCAGGCAAGAATACTGGAGTGGGTTGCCATACCCTTCTCCAGGGGGTCTTCCTGACCTAGGGATCGAACATGGGTCTCATGTCTCCTCCACTGGCAAGCAGGTTCTTTTCCATTAGTGCCAGTGAAGCCATTATTTATTCAAAATCAACAATTTCTCATAGTCCTTACAACAGCGACATGAGGGGGCAACTTATATTGTACCAATTTTACTTAACCCCATTTTATTTTTTGGCTGCACTGTGGTGTGCCTTGTGGGATCTTAGTTCCCCAATCAGGGATTGAACCCAGGGTCACAGCAGTGAAAGTGCATGCTTTACTTGCATCCTTTCATTTAATTCTCCCCTTCACCCCTGAGGTGGACACTTCCTCCACTTTGGAGCCTGGATCCCATCACTCATATGTGGCAGAGCTGGGATGAGATAAGAAAGGTTGGCTCACACTGAGTCGGGTGGACGTGGCAGCCAATGTCTCCCTGGGCAGCAGACTGCAGAACTCAGGCAGAGCCATGTCTGGAGCAGGAAGGTTGGGGCTCAAGCAAAGGCAACGTGGCCAACTCCCATGGAGTGAGCACCAGTACCCTGGTGCTGGGCCCCGAACTGCTCTGATCAATGAAAAGACTGAACAGGCCCCCTCGGCCCCCTCACCAGCAGCTACCAGCAGAGGACTGCGCTGTGTGGTCAAGCTCACACTTGAATAAAAATGGGGAGGTAACCTGATGAGTCTCAACGGGAAGTCGTGGGCAGGAGGGAAAGTCCTAGAACCCAGTGAAGGGAAGCAGATGACTTGCTCTGGAACCAAGGATCATGTGTTCAGTTTAATCAGTGAAGGTGCAGAGTTAAAATTCACTGGGGCCTGTCTGACACCCCTGCCCCTTTCATTGTTCCATGTCAGCATTCTCTTGCTTTCACAGGAAACAAAGTCTATGTTTGGAATCTGGCCTGTCCAGTGGATGTTCAGGTACAACTACCCAGGCAACCACCTTCCAACCCAGTGTCTCCTTCACCAGTGTCTAGGGTCCACCAGGTCGACTGTTGTGGGAAGGAAGGGGAGCGATCCCCAGACTAAGCAGGTGTGGGAGGAAAAAGCCACCTCGCCTAGTAGACCAGAGCCAGCTTTGGAGGCTTTGCCCAAATGCACTGTGGAGAAGCAGGGACATGGAGGCACCTGACCTACCAGCCTAGACATCTGATCTCTCACTGACTCCTTCCCTGGGATGGCTGGCTTCTCTCCAAAGACAGGCTGCAGCCAGAGTCAGGCCCAACAGGGGCCACGCCCACCCACCCCAGGTAGCAGGGCCACCTGGCTGGGAGGGCTGGACCATCTGCACCTCCTCTCCAGGCAACCCTGGCAATGCTTGCATGCTGATCACAGAGGAGGCCATCCACAGCGTTTGTACCTGGGAGGCGACGGAAGCAAGAAACAGGCAAAGTTTTCCCAAGATGTCTGGAATCTGATAACTAACAGCTGCTATATATGCACATCTATTATACTCCAGGTGCCACACATATCACAGATTTAATTCTCATGGAAAACTGAGGTAAAGAATGTTAAGGAATTTGGCCAATGCCACCCTACGGTGAATGGCAGAGGAGGGCCCTGAGCCCAGGATTGACTCCAAAGCACCCCTGGAAACGCGGTGGGGGGTGGCCTTTCACTTTGCCCCTGCTCCTCTCACCCACCACCCACTGACACTGATAAAGATTCCCAGGTTCCTTCTTTGCCCCATATGGCATTTGGGGAAGCCCAGACAGATTATCAGCACAGCTCAGGGCTTTTTGTCCCCATATGGAGAAGGGGATGACAGAGGGTGAGATGGTTGGATGGCATCACCCACTCGATGGACAGGAGTTTGAGCAAGCTCCAGGAGTTGGTGACTGGCAGGGGAGCCTAGTGTGCTGCAGTCTATGGGGTCACAAAGAGTCAGACATGACTGAGCGACTGAACTGAATGGCACCGTAATTGTCTCTTGGGAAGATGGCACAAGCTCAAAGCCCAGCAGACAAGCTAGGACTTGAGATACCTGGAGCCTCCTCTGCAAAATCACAGTGCTGGAATATCAGGGGCCTTGCAAGCATCCGCTTAAAACAGGACGAGGCCGACCGCACACCTGACGTTAACTGTAAGGTGATGGCCGGCAGCCTGCAAGCAGGTGATGACCCCAGTTGTCCATGGGTGGGTCCAGCCGGTGTCTCTGAGTGGACAGCCTCAGATCCAGAGCTTTTGGCAGGAACCAGGTGGGATTTGGGATCACCCCCGCACTGCCTCCAGATAACTCGAAATCTGCTGCCGGCTGTGCCCAGCCCCTTAGCGGACCCGTGGACCCTGGCCAGCGGTTGGGGCACTGCTTCGCCAGCCCCCACTGTCACCCGCCTCGCGCTTCCCGAAACGCAGGCCCCTCGGGCGCACCCACCTCCTCCACCGCGCTGCGCAGTTTGTACTGCGTGTCCTCCATCAGTTCCTCAACCTCGCGGAACATCTCGTTCAGAGTGGCCTCCTCCTGCGGGTAGTTGAGAGCCGGGCCGGGCTCGATCGGGGCAGAGGTCACTGTCGGAGCCGGCGCGGGGGCCGTGGGGACCGCCGCCGCCAGCAACAGGCAGAGCAGGGTGCCCCCGAGCCGCCGCATCTCCGCCGCCGCCTGCGCGTCCCAGAATGCGGTCAGAGGAGCACCGACCACCCGCTCGCCCGCGCCGCCGCCCCGCCCCGCCCCGCCGCCTCCGGCTCTCACAGCC
>SJYT01063959.1:207907-352691 GCA_006410635.1 Cephalophus harveyi
GCGCTCTGGTTGGGACCTGCCAGGCCTCGCAGGGGTCTGCCTCGAGGCTGCGGAGCTGGAGCTGCTTGGTGGGCGGACCGCCGGCGCTAGGAGCTCGGCAGGGATGCGGCAGCGCTGGTACCCCGGCGAGCCCGCAGCGCTCGCCCCGCCCGCCCCCGCCCCGAGGGAGGGGCTGCGGCCCAGCCCGCCGCCATTGGCCGGCCCGGGCGCCGGCGACCTCCCACCCCCGGCTGGCCTCTGCCCCCGCGCCTGGCCCTGCAGGAAGCTGACCCCTTCTCTGCATCCCGTTGCTGCCCGACATCCCAGGGCGGCATTGTCATCTCTGGCCCAGATTCTTGCCACACTTTCCATGAGGTGTTCTTTCTGTTTCCAACGCTCGCCACCTTGCCTTTTCCAAGCTATTCTGTACCTGGCAGGCTGGCACTCAAGGCCCATCACAAACTACTGGTCATAATCCCTCTGCCGTGGTTGACTCCTACTCCAGCCAAGAAAACCCACCTGTAGCTCCAGCAATAGGTCCTAGGTCCTGAGAGCGTCAGCAAGCTCGTTAAGGGCGGCAGAGTGGTTAAGACCAGACTCCGCAGTCAGGCTCCCTGGCGTCAACCCCAGCTCTGCTCCTTAGGACTTTAAGGATCTGGCCAAGTTATCAGATTTGTCTCTCCCCAGTTAGCCCAAATGTAAAATGGAGGTTGGAATATGACAATTTAAAAAAAAAAAAAAAATGTTGCTTGCCATCTGGTTCTATAGGAGTAAAGTCACTAGCCCTGAAGTTGCGGACCTTCAGCATACCCTGAAAGGCGTTTGGAGCAGAGAGGGCGGCTGAGGCATTCTGTGCTCTGGGAAAATGGTAGAGCAGGCGTTCAGATAGCTAAGATATTTTCAGGAGGGAGATTTATGAACCTGAACTCTTGCATCATCCCATTCTTAGAAAAGCACAACTCCTAACTAACACATGTGTTCCTCATGACTAGCAGCCACGTTTATTGAGATGTGCCCTTGGTTGCACTAATTCCCCTTTGCCAGAATCATGGATATGCTGACTTTCCCCCCTCCACCTTACCTCTTCGGAGCAATTCTACAGAGCTTTCTGAGAGGCTGTCTCATGGGCTGTCATCCTCAGTAGGTCCCCAAGGAAAACTAAAACTCACAGCTCTCCTGTTGTTTTTCTGAATTCAGTTGACAAGTAGTAAGGGTACCTTGCAGGTAACGAGGATACCGCACACAGGGAAGTGGGGTATAAAGGTCAGCTATTGTAATGAGAACAGAACTTGGTCTATTCACAGTAGTCTCCTTAGGGCCCTGAACAGAGAGCAGTCACATAATTTTTGAAAAATACCTGTATTTTATTTGTCAAACTGCCTCCTGTTTTTTCCTGTTACCTTTTCTTTCTGGACAGCCTTCCCTTCTCCCCTCAGCCAGACTAACTCCATCCCATATTTCAAGACTCAGAGCCTCTTGTTACCTGGCCCAGCTCCATCTCATTTCTCCTCTAGGACCACCACACCCCCCTCCCCTCCGCCCATGTCCTTCCCCATGGAAGCCCTGACTTGCCATGATCTATAGGTCTGGTCACTGGCCCAGAAGCTCCTAGGAGGCAGGGACCAATTTGCTCACCTTTGTGTCGCTGGGGCTTCAGTTATATTCCGTGCTTGGTCACCAAGAAATGGATGGACTGGTCATTCTATCAGCTACTACTGATATATCAATATAAGCAGTAACACTACTGAGAACTTGCCATGTGCCAGCAACAAGTATCAACTCATTTAATTCTCAAACAATCTCTGAGGTTGGTACTACTACTTTTATTTCATCTCACAAATAAGGGAATTTCCCTAAGGTCATGTAACTCCTGTGTAATTGGTTGAACTGGGATTTGAACACAAGAATCTGGCTCCAGAGCCTTCACCCTTCGTTGCCAAACTCCTCTCCTATAAACCTGGTCAGGAAGTATGAGAGGACTTGGGAACATGAGATAAGCAATTTCTGCAGGTGACCACTTAGAAAACATGAGTTTAGAGGAGAGAATTCAGGACATGGCACCCCAAAATATGCCACTTTGGCACACTGACTATTTTGAATGGAAGGTGCTTGAGAAACAGCAGATGCACCTGCCCTTTTCTACCTAAAAATAGGCAATAAAATTTCTCGGGAGAGAGATGCCCTCCATGTACCAGGGAGAGAACATCCTTATCACCAGAGAGGAAGTCAATGCCAAAATGGATCTGTACAGACACACTTACTAAAAATAACCCTTATCTTATATTTGCCCCATATCACGCCCAGTCACTTCCCCACAATTCACTGTCCCTAACCCAATGCCTTTGGCCTTGTCACTTCTTCACAAATCTATCATTTCTTTGACTAAAAGGTATATAAGCTTTCTGCTCTAGGTACCTTCTCAGGTCTTCATTTTCCTGAGAAGTCTCCCAGGTACATGTTAAATACTTTTGGAGTGGGGCACGCAGCCTGTGGCGTCTTAGTTCACCGGCCAGGGATGGAAGCACCAAGTCCTAACCTCTGGACCCCCAGGGAAATCCCTACATGTAAAATTTTAATAAAATGTGGATGTTTTTCTCCTGTCACTCTGTGTTTTGTCTGTTTAATTCTTAGGCCCAGCTGGGGACTCTAAGTGGGCAGGGGAGAAACATTTCCCTCCCTACAAGGACCACGGCCTCTTGGGCATGTTCATCCAGCCGAGTCCACAGCAGAGTATCTATCAGGAAGAAAGCATGTGGGGGCCTTCTTGGCATCGGGCATGGTGCACACCCCAAATCTGTAGTGAGGGATGGGACTCAGAGAAGTCAGACCCTCTGCCCAGAGTCAGACAGCAAGTGAGAGTTCAGTCTGGAACTAGACCCCGAGTGTGACTGACTGTAAAGCCGGCACTCAATTTTCCTTCTCATGATTGTCTTTGCACATGTCTTCAAATCACTGTTTATCACCAAGATGTGGCTTCTGGCCATGTTCTCTTCAATTTCTGGGCCTTTGGATCAAGCCCTGCTAAAAATCCAGGGAAAGCCCATTCGCCCCCAGTATCCCCTGCTCTGCGGCCCCGGCTCAGCTATTCATCAGCTTTCTCAGCGTGGCTCATCCTGGGCAAAGAGCCTAGAACACAATCTCCCCCACCTTGCCACTCCAGGCACATACACTAGGAAGAAACTAAAGCAGAATGGAGACACTAGGGCCAAGACAAGACTTGTTGTGCAGATTTACAGAGCAAACTGTGGAGTCCTACTCCGAGGCCACTGCAGTGGAGCCCAGAACCAAGGTCACCTCCAGAACTGACTGAGACCCTTTGTAGCCATTGCCAGAAGCCCTCCTTGATCATCACCAAGAAGCTTCCTGACCCCACATTAGGCCAAAAATGCCCACCCCAGTACCTATCCTATAGCACCCTATCCAATCACCTAATGCCAACCTTCCAAGAGGAATTTTCTTTGTCTTGAGGCTATAAAGATTGGCTACTTGCCCATGAAAACAGTCAGCTGTCCCTTGAGCCAGGCTGCTATTCCAACAGTGCCCCGTGGACTCTCTCTGGCCTGTCAAGAGGTGTTGGCCTGCTGTGCTTCCGGTGCCCACATTATCTCTGCTCTTTGTTCTTAATAAACTCACTCCTTTCTGCAATACTCTGTGTTTGGAAATTCTTTTCCAAACCTCTCTCGGACTGCCTCGACACAAATCATGGTCTTCTATTTCTCCATGTTGCTGACTTAAGAGACTAGAATTTTCTCCAAGTAAGGCTTGTCTTCTACCTTGTGTCTTTTGCCCTGAATTCTAGAGTTCTTGACTGTTAGACTCAACTTTTAAAAAAAGAAAAATTTGAGCTGCCCCCAAGTGACAGGTGAAAGACTATGCGTCCCCTCACATGAGGTCTAAATTTTGTACCCTGAAATGTAGGAATGTATCAATAGTGCCATTATTAAGTGAAAGCAGCAAAAAAAGAAAGAGATAAAAGGGAAAAAAGAAAGGAAAGTTAAGAAAATCTACAGTCCTCAGATGTAAGTGCTCCCCGGGCCCAAGGTGAGGGGGGTGGGGGTGTGTGTGTGGAGTGGGAGGTGGAGGGGTGGAGGGTGTGGAGGGTCGGGGCAGGCGAGTGGCCACAGAGATGGGCCCCAACCAGACCTGCGTATATTCTGGGCTCCAAGAAGCTTAGGAACAAGAGTTGGGGGAGCCCTCTGGGTTTGGGGTCTGACTTGAGAAAGGGTCACAGTCTGGATGTTCATTGTGAACAGACAGGCCCAGGGGCACACAGAGCAGGCAGAGCCGTCCAGATTGATCATCTTTAGGGTAAAGAACTTGCTAAAACACCACAGTTTCTTTTATATCCCTGGTCTAAGCTCTATATCCATCAGGGACATTGTTTTCTTTCTTTTAGGGTGTTAGAAGCACTTCAGAATTAACATTCAAAATTTTTCTAAGTCCTCACATTTTCTCTCCTGGGGTCTCATTTTGTTACTGAAGAAGTAGAAGCAGAGAGGTTGTCACCTGCTGGAAATTACACACTAAATCAGCACCCACACAACAATTCCAAGGGTAGCTATCTACCCCACAGATGTCTGCTCACGGCTATGTGCTTGAAAACACTTCTTAGTGTCTTTAGCAGAAGGATGGGCGAACAAATTTCTACAAACAACAGAGAAGAAAATGGCAACCCACTGCAGTATTCTTGCCTGGAGAATCCCATGGACAGAGGAGCCTGGCGGGCTACGGTTCATGGAGTCACAAGAGTCAGGCAGGTCTTAGCTGCTAAACAAGAGTTAAAGGTATGGACCAATATTTCTAGGCAACAATGTGGTTACATTTTGAAAGACAAGTGTGGCAGTTTTCAAAATGAGATGCACAGAATGCTTTTTGTGCTTATTTTAAAATCTCAAAACAATTATGTCCTGTTTTTGAAGGCTACAAATAAGGGAAAAATAACAGAAATGGGCAGGCTGCCTCTGAGNAGGCAACAATGTGGTTACATTTTGAAAGACAAGTGTGGCAGTTTTCAAAATGAGATGCACAGAATGCTTTTTGTGCTTATTTTAAAATCTCAAAACAATTATCTCCTGTTTTTGAAGGCTACAAATAAGGGAAAAATAACAGAAATGGGCAGGCTGCCTCTGAGGTGGAAGTTAGGGGAAGAGGTGAGGAACCTCTTCAGCCACATTTCTAACATTTTATTTCTTTAAGGAAGAGAATGTGGCAACGTGGAGTTCTGAAGCAGAAGTGTCCAAAGACAAATGACTATAGTTGATGAACAACATGTGGGTATATGGGTGCATCTGTTGTATTATTTTCTGTATATTTATACAGAATATTTAATATACAGACTATATTTAAAATAGTTCGTGAATAAATTGATGACTCAGTGGTAAAGAGCCCATCTGTCAATGCAGAAGACAAGAGAGATGTGAGTTCGATCCCTGAGTCAAGAAGATCCCCTGGAGGAGGGCATGGCAGCCCATTCCAGTATTATTCTCTGGAGAATCCCATGGACAGAGGAGCCTGGCTGGCCACAGTCCATGGGGGTCATAAAGAGTTGAACACAACTGGAGTGACTTAGCATGTGAGTAAACTGAAATAAGCAAAAACTTAAAAGGCAAGCACCCCTACCCCAGCCCCCCACCTCTATCCTGCACCCCTCCAAAACAAAACAAAGCAAAACAACCTCTTAGAGCCAAACAGACTTCTTAGATCTGTTCCTGGCAGGAATGCTCTCTTCCTCAAGGCCCAGCAGTGGCCCCTACTGCTATGAGGTGAGAGGGGAGGAGGGGAGGGTCCACACCAGGCCCAGTAGAAGAGGCCTTTCTCTTCATAAAAGGCCCTTTTGTCTGTTCCAATGCTTGGAAGCTTTCCTTCTGTAGTGGATGCAAGGGCAAGGGGACTCAAGTAATGACCCTGGGGACTGGATGGGGCTTATCTATCAAACCCTCCCCCAACTCACCGCCACCACCAAGATAGGGTAGAGTTTGCAAACAAGGAAACCTCAGACTTCCACAACTTAGAGGCACACATTCTGGATAGGTGACTATCGTACCCTGATTTTTAAAACTTCAACCATTTAGAATAATTAATTAAACCAAGGAAGGATTTATTCCACATTTCCCTTTTTCTTTCCCTTCCATCTTATTAATAGATAGACTACACTGAACATAATTTGGAAACAAATGTGAAGGTTTGGCTCAGAGATCGGGTATCTGCATGACTATTTAGCATTTAGTAGCTCTTTGCTGGAATGCAGGCCCCGTGAGATTGTCCAGGATACCGAGCTCTGCAACCACCTCCTGTCCTGTCCTGCAGGCAGTATGTAGGGAGTTTGCACTCAATAAGGAAATCCTGAATGAATGTGGGCCTGTTAGGGACTGGAGTTCCCACCCACAAGGAATCTATAGTATATAAAGAAACCGAGAAGTAAACAGATATTATCAGGGCAGTAAGACAGGGGAAAAGACAAGAGAACTTGATTCTTTTCAGAACATCCATAGGAGGTGAGAGGAGTCCACCGCAGTCCAATTATCTCTAGGGAAGTGGGCAATCCCGTGGTATCTGCATGGATGACCCACCTCTGTCACCCCTTTGATCAGGATGGATACCTGTCTGAAACCCATCTGTTTTTCACCTGAATTTTAAGGTTGGAGGCGCCATTGTTCAGCTGCTTGAGGATAAAAGCCAACACAGTAAAAAATCAGAGAGATTGAAGGAGAGACTCATTTAGAGAAATGAGATTCTATGAGTGTGAGAAAGGGGGTGATGGGGAGAGAGGGGCAACCTCACCCCATGATGTCATTCTGGTTCTTGGTTCTAATTTTTCATGAGTTTGAAACCCAGCTGCCCTTAGACTCTGAGATGTTTGGGGATTCTCATATATTTCCCTTTATTCCCCCTGGATGTGACTGGAAGCTGCTGGAAAGGTGGCTGGACTTGGAGCTGGATAGTGCTGAATTTAGGTTTGGGCTTTTACCCTAACTGCTGTGATGTGAATATCCCAGGACTCTCTAGCTTATGGGCACATTATGCCCAAACCACAGGGCTTTTAGCCCACACCTGCTGTCACTGGGATAATCTGGGAAGTCCCCAAGAGATGTGTTTGTGCATCTGTGATTCAGTTCTGGTTTCCCGTCACCTCCACTATCACCATCTTCAAAATTGCTGTGCCACCTTGAAGATAATGAGTCAAAACTTAGTAGGTGAAGAGCTCAACAATGTAGCCTGGTGTTTCCAGTGGGTGGCTGCTGTTGGTTTTTGCTACATTAAGATCTTCACTGGTCAGCAGTAGAAAGGAATGAAATACTTACATACACAACAACACAAGTGCATCTCGAATGCATTAAGTAAGTAAGTAAAGTCGCTCAGTCGTGTCCAACTCTTTGCTACCCCATGGACTGTAGCCTACCAGGCTCCTCCTTCCATGGGATTCTTCAGGCAAGAATACTGGAGTGGGTTGCCATTTCCTCGAATGCATTATGCTAAGTCAAAAAGGAGCCAGACTCAAAAGGCTATATACACTGATTCCATTTATGTGATGTTCTAGAAAAAGCAAAATTACAGGGACTACCGACAAGGTTGGGGTGGAGGTAGGTGTTGACTGTAAAGGATCACAGGGACCTTCAGGGGATTCTATACTTTGATGGTGATGGCCGCAGACACACAAAGTTAGTATCCTTTTGTCAAAACTCGTAGAACTGTCCACTAAAATCTATGAATTTAATATATGCAAATTATATCTAAGCTAAAAGAAAATGGGGGGAGGGAAATATGCAATTAACTTGCCCAAGGTCTGAGCCAGGGATTCAAACAGGTGTGTGGAACCTCTGGATCCAGACTTTGAACTGCTCGGCAGCATGTGCTCAGGAACCTTGGGCAGCTCGAGAGGGAGGCACACCTCTCAGGAAACACTGTCCCTGGTCAGGAATATCAAGCAAAGAAGTTCCAGGTGGGGGCACCGTAATGTGGGGAAAAGTGTTCCAGTCATGGTTTTGCTACCTTCTAGATTTATTATTATTATTCTCAATACGAATTCTTTTTTAAAATAATCACTTATTTAGGCTGTGCTGTGTCTTTGTTGCTGCACGCAGGCTTTTTCTTTTGTGGCAAGTGGGAACTACTCTCTCGTTATGGTGTGAGGGCTTCTCACCGTGGTGGTTTCTCTTGTTATGGAGCATTGGCTCTGGGCACGCAGGCTTCAGTAGTTGCGGATCCTGAGACATGTGGAATCTTCCCGAACCAGGGATCAAACCCTTGTCCCCTGCATCAGCAGGCAGATTCTTAGCCACTGGACCCCCAGAGAAGTCCCCTTGTCGATTTATAATCTTGGATAAGCTAATTTCTCTTTCTAAACCCTAGTTTTCTCATCTTCAAACTACTTTATCCTTTGCTAGAGGCACTGCTGTGTCATTGTAAAGAGAAGGAACCCGGGAGCAACCCCAACTCTGTGTTACTTTCCAACCAGGTGACTGGAACAAGCCTCTCTCAGACTCTGAGCCCCACTTATGCATTATGCTAAGTCAAAAAGGAGCCAGACTCAAAAGGCTATATACACTGATTCCATTTATGTGATGTTCTAGAAAAATCAAAATTACAGGGACTACCAACAAGGTTGGGGTGGAGGGAGGTGTTGACTGTAAAGGATCACAGGGACCTTCAGGGGATTCTACACTTTGATGGTGATGGCTGCAGACACACAAAGTTAGTATCCTTTTGTCAAAACTCGTAGAACTGTCCACTAAAATCTATGAATTTAATACATGCAAATTATACCTAAGCTAAAAGAAAATGGGGGGAGGGAAATATGCAATTAACTTGCCCAAGGTCTGAGCCAGGGATTCAAATAGGTGTGTGGAACCCCTGGATCCAGACTTTGAACCGCTCAGCAGCATGTGCTCAGACACTAAAATCTATGAATTTAATACATGCAAATTATACCTAAGCTAAAAGAAAATGGGGGGAGGGAAATATGCAATTAACTTGCCCAAGGTCTGAGCCAGGGATTCAAATAGGTGTGTGGAACCCCTGGATCCAGACTTTGAACCGCTCAGCAGCATGTGCTCAGGAACCTTGGGCAGCTCGAGAGGGAGGCACACCTCTCAGGAAACACTGTCCCTGGTCAGGAATATCAAGCAAAGAAGTTCCAGGTGGGGGCACCGTAGTGTGGGGAAAGTGTTCCAGTCATGGTTTTGCTACCTTCTAGATTTATTATTATTATCCTCAATACGAATTCTTTTTAAAAATAATTACTTATTTAGGCTGTGCAGTGTCTTTGTTGCTGCGCGCAGGCTTTTTCTTTTGTGGCAAGTGGGAGCTACTCTCTCGTTGTGGTGTGAGGGCTTCTCACCGCAGTGGTTTCTCTTGTTATGGAGCATTGGCTCTGGGCACGCAGGCTTCAGAAGTTGCGGATCCTGAGACATGTGGAATCTTCCCGAACCAGGGATCAAACCCTTGTCCCCTGCATCAGCAGGCAGATTCTTAGCCACTGGACCCCCAGAGAAGTCCCCTTGTCGATTTATAATCTTGGATAAGCTAATTTCTCTTTCTAAACCCTAGTTTTCTCATCTTTAAACTACTTTATCCTTTGCTAGAGGCACTGCTGTGTCATTGTAAAGAGAAGGAGCCCGGGAGCAACCCCAACTCTGTGTTACTTTCCAACCAGGTGACTGGAACAAGCCTCTCTCAGACTCTGAGCCCCACTTTTTGCATCTATACAGGCCAGGCACTGCATCGACCTCGTGGGACTGATGAGAGCCTTACAAGAAACAGCTCCTTAAGGCACTCAGCAAAGCGCCCAGCACTTAGCAGGCATCAGTGAGTATGAACTATTAAGATATGATCACTTCCACGTCGTTGCCAGGTCCAGCCAACAAAGCTCTCGCACAGCGAGCTGGGAACAGAGCTCCCTTTGTGTACACTCAGCCGGGGCTCCAGGGAAGCCTGAGTGAGGGGAGTGTCCACAGCAATTTTGCTCAGACCGCGAAGGGTTGTGGAGGGTCTTGTGCAGACAGCTCTTCTCTGTTTATGCAGGCAAACCTTTTGTCTGCCTCGGTGCACAGTGCCGCCAGCATGGCTGGGTCAGAAGAAGTTCACATAATAAACACACTCTGTACTCAGAACACGCTCCCATCCATGCTTAGGTCCTGCAGCTAACGCGCCTACAGTTTAAACTCTTTTTCTTTTCTCGCTCATGGTCTGCAGACCCCTTCATGCAACATGATTTCCATCCAGTCCCCTGATGACATGTGAGCAAGAGTCGAAGTCCAAAGTCCCATTGTTAACAAGGGAAAGACTTTCTATGTTTGGAGCAAAATTGTCTTCTCACTTCTATCCCTCTGTCACGGTCACTCTTGACTCCTTGATCTAAAGCAAACGCTTGGAGTGGGTCTATTTGCTTAATGTCTCTGCAAGGCAACAGCCCCATGCCGGTATGATTGGACTATTATGGAAATTCACCCTGCTGGCCCTGAAGCTGACCATTGCTGCTGGACAACACCTATCTTCTTTTTGGCTGGTGTCCTTAAACCTTAGCAAGCATCAGAATTGCCTGGAGCCAGTGGCAGTGGGTCTTAGACTCCCGGATGAGGCCCTGGGCTTTGTGTCTCTAACAATTTTCTAGGTGATCTTAATACTGTCTGTCTGGGGACCAAACCTTCGAATGTCTATTCATAATTGTTGGAGGAGATGCTGAGCTTCACCAGAGATCAGAAGATGGTGGCAGTATTGCTGGCAGCACTCCAGCCCAGGTAAAAGAGAAAGCACAACTGTAGATAAAGTCAAAAGGGAAACTGAAGTGCTTTCCAAAATTTTCATTCTATTTTCTGCCAACAGCTATCAGCAAACATTCTTGATGGGGTTCAAATTAAGAACCAAGAAAGGAGAAATGGGTGAAAGATTTTCTCAAGGAAATGGACCATTGAAACCCAGAGGGACAAAGAATGATGTTTATAGAACAAAACTGATAACTGAAGAGCCAAGCTGAAAAGAGCAGTGTTGAGTGTCACAGCCAAGGTCAGATGAGGTCAGAAACAGGTGGACAACAGAATGTGTGCAAATCAGAAAGGGAATAGGATACAGCACTTGCCACCAGTTATGGCAAGCAGTGCAGGCTCAAGTCTGTAAGGGTACGTGGGGGCTGGTGAGTGATCTGCATTTATGAACTGATGGCTATATAAGTCCTGGTGTAGACAGCTGATTGTTTATGGGGCCAGACAGGGCTGAACAATTCTCTTAAAACTTAACTGCTAGATGGCCAGAAACCTTGTGCTATAAGAATCATATTTGGTAAAACTACAATGAAGTACTGTTTTTACCTATCAAAAGCATGAGGTTGCTCTATCTTTTCTCATTCATTCACTCACTCATTCATTCATCCATTTATCTCTTGGGTGCTTCCGCATGCTAACCTCTGNATGGCCAGAAACCTTGTGCTATAAGAATCATATTTGGTAAAACTACAATGAAGTACTGTTTTTACCTATCAAAAGCATGAGGTTGCTCTATCTTTTCTCATTCATTCACTCACTCATTCATTCATCCATTTATCTCTTGGGTGCTTCCGCATGCTAACCTCTGCTTTAGGAGCTGGAGAAGACCCTGAGGTTGGGAAAGATTGAAGACAAAAGGAGAAGGGGGTGGCAGAGGATGAGATGGTTAGATAGTATCACTGACTCAATGGACATGAGTTTGAGCAAACTTCAGGAGATAGTGAAGGACAGGGGAGCCTGAGTCCATAGGATCGCAAAGAGTTGGACACGACTTAGCAACTGAATAACAACAAAAGGAACTGGGAATAGAGATGGAAAGCACAGCAAAGTGTCTGTCTTTGTTGAGTTTTCATCCCAGATAACAGAGAGACACCTTCAAACTTACACAGACACACACACACACACACACATAGAATATTTTATATTTTAGGAGGTGATAAAATAAAGCCCAAATAGGAAAAGGAGTACGTCAAGGCTATATATTGTCACCCTGCTTATTTAAAGGAGAGTGGCATTTTAGATGTGCTATGGAGAAAGTTCTGATAAGGTAATATTTGAGCAGACACAAAGAAAGTGAGAAATGGTATGTGATAAAGGTCTAGCATGTGGAATAGGGAAAGAACTCTTGAAATGTGAAAGCAAAAAGACAACCCCACTTATTAATGGACAAAGGACTTGAGTAGACATTTCTCCAAAGAAGATAAACAGGTAACAAACACATGAAAAGATACTCAACAGCTTACACCTTACACCTAGAACCGTTAGTCCCTGGAGAAATGCTAATCAAAGGGACTTCATACCCATCAGAATGGCTATAATAAAAGAATAAGAAATAACAAGTATTGGTGGAGAGGTTGGAGCCCTCAAGAATTGCTGATAAGTCTGTAAAATGGCTTAGCCACTGTGGGAAACAGTTTGGTGGCTTCTCAAAGGGTCAAATATAGAATTATCATATGACCCAGCAACTCCAATCTTAGAATTGAAAACGGCCTCAGCACATATATGTTCATAGCAGAAAGGCAGAAGCAGCCCAGAGTCATCGACGGATGAATGGATAAACAAATTGTGGCGTATTTACACAATGGAATAGTAGCCTGAAAAAGAGGTGAAATCCTGATGCATGCTACTACATGGGGGAACCTTCAAAACATTATGCTACGTGCAAGAGGTTAAACACCAAAGCTCGCAGATCATATGATTCTACTTATGTGAATACCCAGAATAGACAAATCCGTCCACAAATCTGTTCAAGACAGAATGCAGGCTCTGGTTACCAGGGGCTGGAAGAAGAGCTGAATGGGCATAAACTGCTTGATGGGTAAGGAGTTTACCTTTGGAGTGATGGGAGTTCTTTGGAACTAGATAGAAGCTGTGGTTGCACAGCATTGAGTGCACTAAATGCCGCAGAAGTGAAGTCGCTCAGCCGTGTCCAACTCTTTGCGACCCCATGACCTGTAGCCTACCAGGGTCCTCCCATGGGATTTTCCAGGCAGGAGTACGGGAGTGGGTGCCATTTCCTTCTCCAGAGGATCTTCCCCACCCAGGGATCGAACCCGAGTCTCCCGCATTGCAGGCAGATGCTTTACCATCTGAGCCACCAGGGAAGTCCTATAAATGCCACAGAAACGGTTGACTTGGACTTTTCCTGGTGGTACAGTGGGTAAGAACCTGCCTAACAATGCAGGGGACATGGGTTTGATCCCTGATTCAGGAAGAGTCCACATGTCGCGGAGCAACTAAGTCCGTGCGCCACAACTGTTGAGCCTGTGCCCTAGGACCCAGGAGCCACAACTACTGAGCCCACGTGCTGCAACCACCGAAGCCCTTGGGCCTAGAGCCTGTGCTCCGCCGCCAAGAGGAGCCAGCTCAGTGAGAACCTGTGCACTGCAACAAAGAGTGGCCTCCGCTCTCTGCAGCTGGAGAAAGCCCTCACACAGAACGAAGACCCACGGCAAACAGAAATAAATGAAATAAAGTTTTTTAAAAGTGTATGACTGGGTGAAGGGAGATGGGTTATTTTAATAAAATGACAATTCAAAATAAAATAAAGTGGTTGACTTAACATCTTGTGAATTTCACCTCAGTTCAGTCGCTCAGTCGTGTCTGACTCTGCGACCCCATGGACTGCGGCATGCCAGGCCTCCCTGTCCATCACCAACTCCCAGAGTTTACTCAAACTCATGTCCATTGAGTCGGTGATGTCATCCAACCATCTCATCCTCTGTCATCCGCTTTTACTCCTGCCTTCAATCTTTCCCAGCATCAGGATCTTTTCCAATGAGTTGGTTCTTCACATCAGATGGCCAAAGTGTTAGAGTTTCAGCTTTAGCATCAGTCCTTCCAATGAATATTCAGAACTGATTTCCTCTAGGATGGACTGGTCAGATCTTCTGGCAGTCCAAGGGACTCTCAAGAGTCTTCTCCAAGAGTCTTCTCCCCTGCCACAGTTCAAAAGCATCAATTCTTTGGTGCTCAGCTTTCTTTATAGTCCAACTCTCACATCCATACATGACTACTGGAAAAACCATAGCTTTGACTAGACGGAACTTTGTTGGCAAAGTAATGTCTCTGCTTTTAATACGCTGTCTAGGCTGGTCATAACTTTTCTTCCAAGGAGCAAACGTCTTTTAATTTCATGGCTTCAATCACCATCTGCAATTTCACCTCAATCCATTATTAAGGGGAAGAAAGTATAGACTAGCATGATCCCTCAATAAGCTGCTAGGTCAAAAAAGGAAAGTATAAAACAGTATGTGTATGATATTGTCTGTCTATCAGCATGAAATATCCACTGTTAACCTTTCTGTACCTGAAAAGTTTCTGTACAATTTCTGTACAATTTGCAAATTGTCCATATACTACTCATGCAAAAACTGAAAAGTGAATTAATGAACTGCTTTTAAACACAGTGCTGACCTCAGAGTCAGACCAGGTTTGAAATCTCAACTCGAACAGGCATCAACTGAAAACTCTGTGTTACTCTCAGTCCCAGTTTTCACTTCTGTTATGGAGGCACAATAACTGTACCTACTGTCTGGGGGGTTGTCAGCTACATTAATGAGATCATGAGGGAAAGGACTCAGTGCTCGGGTGCTGTGAACGCTGCATGAATGGTGGGAGTGTTTCCTACTCAGAGCACTTCTGATATGGACTACATGGGCTTTTCCCACACCACCCACCAGCTCCACAACCCTTAGACACCGACTGGGTGTCCTAAAGCTCAGTTCAATCCTAATGCTATTCATTCAAGGCTAGTGCAGAGTCTCAGGTTAAAAGCTCAGCCCCAGGAGACTGTGTCACGGGTCCCAAGGTGCCACCGGTACTTCTGACTGACTAGCTGTAAATTGGAGGCTCCCATGCCTCCCTCCTTCAGGTCTCATAATTTGCCAGAAATGTTCACAGATCTCAGAAAAGAGTTTTCCTGGCTATTCCTGGTTTATTATAAAGGATACAACACAGGAACAGCCAAATGGGAGAGATGCATATGGCAAGGAATGTAGGAAGGGGTGTGGAGCAGCTTTGCTCCATCTAGGCATGCCTCACTCCCAGCACCTTGAGGTACTCACCTATATGGAAGCTCTCTGAACTTTGTCTTTTAAGCTTTTTACTGGAGGCTGCATCATGAAGCCATGATTGATTGAATCAACGGTCACTGGCGATTAACTCAATCTGAACGTCTCCCTTCCCCAAAGATCAGGAAGTCGAGGTGAAAGTTCCAACCCTCTACTCAAGTCAGTCTTTCTGGTGACCTGTCTCACCCTGAAGCTATCTAGGGTCCTCCAGCCTCCAGTCATCTCAGCATACAAAAGGCACTCTCAGCACTGCAGAGATTCTGAGAGATTTTTGGAGCTGTATGTCAGGAACTGGGCACAAAGACCAAATATATTTCTCCCACAGGATATTAAGCAGATCCTTACAGAAGAAAGAGGAGAAGGCAATGCACCCCACTCCAGTACTCTTGCCTGGAAAATCCCATGGATGGAGGAGCCTGGTAGGCTGCAGTCCATGGGGTGGCTAAGAGTCAGATACGACTTCACTTTCACTTTTCACTTTGATGCATTGGAGAAGGAAATGGCAACCCACTCCAGTGTTCTTGCTTGGAGAATCCCAGGGACGGCGGAGGCTGATGGGCTGCCATCTACGGGGTCGCACAGAGTCGGACATGACTGAAGTGACTTAGCAGTAGCAGTACAGAAGAAAAAACGAGAAAGAGCCAGAAAAACATGATTTAGATCGTGCTCCCCAAATAGAGCGTGCTTTCTCACTTTGGCTAGGTGCTCTGGTGGAAGAGCCCAAGAAGTTTAACATGCCAGGGAGGGAAGGTCATGCATCAGACTCACTGCAGCGATGCGCTCTGAGGCTGGGCAAGGTGGCCACGGATGGTGGCCTGAGGTGCTAGGGCACATTGGAGTAAATGCAAACCATGGCCAGGTGGACACAAAATTACTGCAAAGAGGGACAGAGAAAGCCAGCTGGCATTGCTCTAAAGTCAACTTCTTTGTGGCCCAACCTGGCTATCCTCCTGAAGCCCAAGGTGGGTGCCCGGGCCCCCTTCGAGGTGCAGCCTGCAGCTTCTGAGCACAGGTCCGTCCTCTGCCTCCTGCCCTCAGTAGTCTGACACCCAGAGTGAGATGCTGCCGCAGCCACCTGACCTTTCCCCTGGGCTGCTGAATCAGTTTCCCGGGAGTCACCTGAAAGAAAGTTGCGCTTACCCAGCAGCTCAGGAGAGGAGTGGTGAGGGTCAGGAAGGACACAGTCAGTGCAGGCTTGGGCCCCTCAGTGGCTCCTGAGAGAGCAGGTACATAGCTCCTCCTCGCCCGCTGGTCTGGCAGGCTCTTACTTCAAATGCAAACGGCCGTTCCACTTTAAATTCCTATTGCGATGCTTGGCTCTTGTCCCTCGGTGGCCTTCCTGGTGGCTCAGATGGTAAAGAATCTGCCTGCAGTGCAGGAGACCTGGGTTTGATCCCTGAGTTGGGAAGATCCTCTAGAGAAAGGAATGGCCTCCCACTCCAGAACTCTTGCCTGGAGAATTCCATGGATAGAGGAGCCTGGAGGCTACAGTCTATATACTACAAAGAGTTGGACATGACTGAGTGACTAACACTTGAAATTTTATCATTCTCACTGGGCCACGAGCATCTTGGGGGCAGGTGCCTCTTTTTAACGTCATTCAGTCCATTGTACAGGAGAGCAAGGCTTCCCCGTGGGCAGTGTCATCTCTGCAGGGCAAGAACTGGTTCTTGGGGGGAGAAAAATTCTTATGCTTATATATAAAGCACAGAAGTATATACAGTATGTATACAGATACATAGTGTGTGTGTGGTACTAAAATTTTATGGGTGGAGTCAGTTAGAAAACATTGCCTAAGAAGGCTTGTAAGGGAGAGACATGTGTAAGTATGGCTGAGTCCCCTCACTGATCACCTGAAACTATCATAATATGGTTAACTGGCTATACCCTAATACAAAATAAAATGTTTTAAAAAAGTCTGAGAGTCCCTGGAGCAAGAAGTCAGAATGTCCACTTCTCAAGATGGAGCTCTTAATTCCTTTCCCTTGTCCTGTTGTGAGCATTAAACGCGGTAATGGGAGGTGCAGCGCACAGCGGACGCACAGCACACGTAAGACCTATGCCACTCTGGCGGCCGCCTGAGAGTGTCTCTCCCCCAGAAGCTGGTCTTTCACAGTCGCTTTGGCTGCCTCATCAGCTGCCTGCCCGTGTGCTTGCCCACTGGCTGCTGCAGGCACAGGTGAAGATGCTTGTCATTTGGGCTTAGCAGGCCCCTGCAATACACAGGTGAGGCAGGTCCACACAGAGCTAAGAAGTGCAGCCCTGGGCCCCTCTCCACCGCTGACTCCATGGACACAGCACAGTCCCTTTGCAGGGCGACCTCTCTCCCTGCTGGCTGGCCATCCCTTCTATTTGTCCAGCTCCACAGAAGGCAGGAGAAAAAATCTCTGACCAGAGCACTCTCAAGCAGGCTCCTGTGATCAAAAAGACACATAATAACAAGTGTTGAAGAGGATGGGGAGAGACTGGCGCACTCACACGCGGCGAGTGGGAGGATGTATAACATGGTGCAGGCACTTTGGAAAAATGTCCCAGTTTCTCCAATGGTTCAACACAGCGTCAGCATATCGTCCAGCAATTCCACTTCTAGGTATGTACACACCCAGGAGAAATGAAAACACGTGTCCCCACAAAAACTTGTGCATGAATGTTCATGGTAGTATTAGTCATAACAGGACAAACGTAGAAACAACCCAAATGCGCATCGACCTTTGAATGGAGAAATAAAGTGTAGTATATCCATAGGTAGATGTGCTCAGTCGTGGGTGACTCTTCAACCCCGTGGACTGTAGCCTGCCAGGCTCCTCTGTCTATGGGGATTTTGGATTTTACCAACAAGAATACTGGAGTGGGTTGCCATTTCCGCCTCCAGGGGATCTTGCCCACCCAGTGGTGTAACCCTATATCTCCTACACTGGCAGGTAGATTCTTGACCACTGTGCCACCTGGGAAGCCCCAATATATATCCATACAATGGAATGCTGATCGGCAATGAAAAGAAATAGAGTCTTGAGACCCGTTACAGCATGGCTAAACATGACACCAGGTGATTATTCCGAGCTTGTCTTATCCCATCTGTCTGAAGGAAGTGCTCCAGGGATTTGCCTTCCTCATCCCTGTTTCTCTACTTACCGAGCACTTGTTCATGGGCAGATCGCTGCTGCTGCTGTTGCTGCTAAGTCGCTTCAGTCGTGTCCGACTCTGTGCGACCCCATAGACGGCAGCCCACTAGGCTCCTCTGTCCCTGGGATTCTCCAGGCAAGAACACTGGAGTGGGTTGCCCGTGGGCAGATTAGGGTTTAGGAAATTGTTACTAGATTGAATTACTAGTATTGCTTCCCCTGTCCCCACCTACACTATGAGTCAGCACTTGTTCAAGATCACAAAGCTGGTTTCCTTTAAATGTTTCCACTCTGAATCTAAGTCCTGATATATTAGACTATTAAGTATGTTACCTGAATTTCATACACCTTGGGACCTAATTCATTGTTATCCTTGGCAGGTGGGTAGAAGACATTAGCTGAATGTATGATTTGGACGATAGAAATGCTGTAGGAGCCCAGCACCATTTGAAGCCTGCCTTTCCCCAGGGGGTTACTGTTCAGAGTGAAAACAGTAACAGAGTTACTGTTCAGTATGTTCAGGAGAAAAAGACCACAAATCCTTGTGTGCTGTGAGCTTTCCTCCTCTCAAGGCATCTGCCCAGGGTTTCTGTCTGTGTGGATTGGGAAATGATATTAACATTTGCAGAATCTTAATTACTTGTCTCAGGAGCCAAGTGGATCTATTTATATGCCTATATTGCATTTATTTATTCATTCAGTGACTAGTTAGAGACTTACCAGTTATGATGCCTGGCTCTGATACATAAAAGTGAAGAAGTCAGGGTCCTATGTCTAAGGAACAGAGACTTGTTTTCACCTTTTCTTTTCATCAGTTGAGAACCAATATCTAACAGCCTCTCCACCCACCTTTTTTTTTTTTATAGCATTTTCCCCTTTATTATTTTTAAAAAGTGTTTCCCACTAAGCCTAGAATAGACTCAGCTCTAGACTGTTTTGCAGGCTTGTTGCAAGAGTCCTGAGGGCTAGTTTTTTACTTACTGTTTTTTTATTTGACACACACTCACTCTGTACTTAAGGGCAAGCCAGGTGGCCTTTCCGGGCCTTGGTCGGCTCCCAGATCTGTGAGGTATCCTCTTAATGTTTCCCAGCTCTCAGGGATAGTGTGAGGGCCGTGCTGAAAGGGCTTGCTGCGAGCAGAGATGGATGGGCGTGTCAGGCATAACCCTCATTCTGCGCTGCCTGAGCCATCACCGCAGTTTGAAGAGAATCTGGGCAGAAGTCAGAGAAAAGAGAAACTTTCTATTTCTCAGTGGAAACACCTGCCTTTTGGGACATGGATTCCAAAAGCAGCTCTGCGTGATCATAAGTCATGTCTCCTTCCTGAGTCTCAGTTTCCTCATCTATGAAGCAGGGCTGTGGGACTAGATGGACAGGTTTCAAACAAGGCTCCAGAAAAACACTCACTGGCAAGAGACTCGTCTATCCCCACAACTGCAGACATAATTTTAAAAAATTCCCCCTCATTTTACATATTTGGCTTTTATGTAGGCTTTCTGTTCTTTTTTTTTTTTTTAATAAAAAAATCCTGGAGCTAACACAAAAAGGAAAATAAACCCTACTGCTAACTAATCTGTGAAGACTATCCTCTGGCTCTGGCCATCCTTCACACACACACGTGGACCCACGTGCTACTGCTCAGCACGTGTGCGTGCCTCTTGCGTTAGGTGTGCGGCCGGGCCTCTGGGTACTGAATTCCTTTGTAGAGGAGAACTGGCATTGATCGGCGGTCTGCACTGCACGCAGAGATGACCATTTTCCATGGCAGCATTCCTGAGTCTGAATAACCTTTGGCAGCTAAAGGCCGAGAAAGAAGTTCAACAACTGGTCCAGGGCAAAGCTTCCTTTTGCAGACGCTGGAAATGCTTCTGTTGCAGGTGACGGGGTTGCTGGGGAGTCTGTGGCGACAGCACCACCTTGTGGCTCCTGTGGTCATTTTCTGGAGCAAGGACGGGCAGCTGCTGAAGCCTGGGTCCTGGAGGAATGCGCTCCTGGACTGGGGATTTTGAATTTACCGGCAAGGGTCTTTCTGGGACCACAGCCTGCGTCGAGCCCAGGTCCTGTTCAGGCATCAGGCCCAGGGGCCTGACTCTGAAGCCCTTCTCTGGAAGCCGCTGCACTGCTGAGGGCTGTGAAGGTCACAGGGCAGATGTGCAATTTCCGGAGAGCAGTACGCTGTTGCTGGTGGGCGAGTGTCTGGATCAGGAAGATAAGGGCAAAGCCTGAGAGGCTATGGGACAGCTGACAGGGCTGAGCCCAAGTCGGGAAGATGGTCCACCAGGGAGTACATAGAGGGAGGGTAGGAGGTGGCAACCCCCTGTCCAGAAAGAAACTCAGGATTAATGCAAGGAAGAGAGGACTGTATCCATCACCTTGACCTCATTCTGACCCCAACCCCGGACCCTGAATGAGCCCTCTTGCTCTGCCCCTCTCTCCCTGCTGGGAACATAAACAAAATTTAAGAGTTTAGCCCAGCGCTCAGCACATGAAAATTCCTGTCCCTCATCTGTCTCTACTCTGGTCCATTCTGTGGACTAGACCCAAGGCTGAGAGCAATGAACGCAGCCCAGGCAGTGTGAGAACTCACAGCCTGGTACAGCGCTGTCGGTTACAAATTTAACACACGCCACAGATGCCAACTGCTTACTTATTAAAAAAAATTTTTTTGCAACTACATGAAAAGGGGGAAGAAAGGTGAAATTACTTTTTAATAATATATTTATTTAATCCAGTTTCTTGTTATGTCAACATGTAATTACAATAATAATCAGTAACGATATATTTCATATCCCTTTTTTCTCTGCACTACAATTCTGTCTGTATTTCACACTTGGAGCATAATTCTCTCTCCCCTCTAGTATTAAGAGACTGTGAGAAGCACTATTTACTATAACTAGAACATGGAAGCAACCTAGATGAATGGAAAGAAATTGAGGTACACATACACAATGGAATATAGCTCAGCCATAAAAAGGAATGCATTTGAGTCAGTTCTGATGAGGTGGATGAACCTAGAACCTATTATACAGAGTGAAGTGAATCAGAAAGAGAAAGAGAAATATCGTGTTCTAGCACATATATATGGAATCTAGAAGAATGGTACTGAAGAACTTATTTTCAGGGCAGCAATGGAGAAACAGACAAAGAGAATAGACTTACGGACATGGGGAGAGGCGAGGAGAGGGTGAGATGTATGGGAAGAATAACGTGGAAACTTACATTACCATATATAAAATAGATAGCCAACGAGAATTTGCTGTATGGCTCAGGAAACTCAAACAGGGGCTCCGTATCAACCTAGAGGGGTGGGATGGGGAGATGGGAGGAAGGTTCAAAAGGGAGGGGATATATGTATACCTATGACTGACTCATGTTGAGGTTTGACAGAAAACAACAAAATTCTGCAAAGCAATTATCCTTCAAAAAAAGAAAGAAAAGAAGCAAACAAAGAGGCTACTAGAACTTTCAGGGCTCCCCCCAAGGAGCTACTTCTGCATCACTCAGTCTCCGGTGTGCCCTTTAGCCCAGCACAGGTCACTCCCTAATGTGGGGCTTGATGTCCTTTTCTATGAAATGCCAGGCTGGACTGCTGACCTCTGACCTTCTTCCTCGAGGGAAGTGTTGCTGTCAGCAAACGCAGCCTGACCCTAACCCAAATCCTGCCCTGCCTCCCTCAGGTAAGAGGCTCGGCTGTGCTTTCCAATGAGAGGGTCATGCCTGTTGACTGGTGGCCCTGTTTCCTCCCCATCTCAGCTTCCTAAGGGTTGCCGTTCTGACTCCACCCAAAGGCTCCAGCACTGCAGAGGCTGCTGACTCTGTAGCTCCCTGAGAAGGACCCTGGGGCTCATCTGACGGCGTCCTGGGCTTAGAAATCTCTTGGGAAGAAACCTGCGGTGGGAGACTTCCCTGGTGGTCCAGTGGTTAAGACTTCACCTTTCAATGCAGGGGGCGCAGGCTTGATTCCTAGTCAGGGAACTAAGATTTCACATGCCACACACACACACACACACACACACACAAAGAAAGAAATCTGCTGTGGGCTTCTCAGGTTTTTGTCTCTAGACAGAGCCCCAGACTTCCCCCAGCACCTTGACAGAAGGACCCCCTTGGTGGAGATGACGGAGAAACCGTGTCAGGCTGAACTCTGAACAAGAGACCCCTCCCCATAAGCCTCTGAGGCTCAGCCGTGTGCCTGAGCCTCCACGCAGCTCCCTTGCTGAGGAACTCAAGACTCGGTGGGCTTTATTCAGTGTCTGCACAGAACCGGAGAAGGGCTGCAGAGCCCCACCCACACCCTCCTGGGCAGCGGCTATTCCCCAGAGCACTCTTCACTCCCTTCCTGTGCTCGGGGACTCAGGCTGGTTAAGCCAGAGGTGATGGACACCATCAGTCAACTCCGCTCTGTAGTGCCTGAGCCTCCACGCAGCTCCCTTGCTGAGGAACTCAAGACTCGGTGGGCTTTATTCAGTGTCTGCACAGAACCGGAGAAGGGCTGCAGAGCCCCACCCACACCCTCCTGGGCAGTGGCTATTCCCCAGAGCACGGCTCTCTCCACTCTTCACTCCCTTCCTGTGCTCGGGGACTCAGGCTGGTTAAGCCAGAGGTGATGGACACCATCAGTCAACTCCGCTCTGTAGAGGCAGCTGCGGCCAAGCGAGAGGACGAAGGCTGCCGGGTCCCAGCGCTGGCCAGCGGCAGAATGTCCCGTCTCCCAGCCTGGGCCTCTCTCCTCCTGCCACCTCCACCCCATCCCTAAACCATATAGCCTCTCCGCTGTACTTGCCAGCTGCTCCAGCTCTGTCATGGGTAAAACCACTCAAACTCAGAAGCCTCTGCCTGATCTGGATCCTGCGGCTCCCTCAGCCTCACCCCAGCCCCCTTCCCTACACACGGACTCCACTTTCTGACCACCCGGAGCCACTTCACTTTCCCCAGAGGGTCTCCCTCCTTCTCACCTCCTGGCCTGCCGCTCAGGCGGCTCCCTCTGCCAAAAAGTCATTCCCTTCCCCTTCTCTGGGTGCAGCCAACCCTTCTCATCCTCAGAGACCAGTCCAGACATTGCCCCTCACCCTGCTTTCCGCAGCCGCTGCATCAGAGCCACTGCCAAGCTCATGTCTGCTCTCTCCTGGTACATCCCGGCCTGGGACAGTTTAGCGATGAAGCTGTGAACGAGGTCCTGCGTTCCGGAAGGTACCCATTCCAAACTCACGTCGCGCTTGAGCTGTCTCCCTTCCCCTTTCCCCGGCGCTGTGGTCTCGCCCTCTCTTCCATCCCAAGGTGTCCTTCCCCAGCAGGAAGGGAGTGGACCCTGTTGCTGTCCCTCAGCCTGTGACCAGATGGGGCCTGCGAGGTCTCTCATAGCCGCCGATGATCAGCGGAGGCCCGGCCTCGCTTCCCCCCGGCCCACAGACACTCTGCAATCTGCCCAGGAGATGGCGCCAAAGTGCTGCCCGATAGGTTTCTGGGTCCCTGGGCTCCCCTTCACCGGGCCGGAGCCCACCTCCGGTTCTGTGGCGGTGGCCAGGGTGCTGCTCCCTAATGACCATGGGGCTGCAGCTCCTTGACCATGAGGGCCAGGAAGGCTCACTGCCACCCCGTGCTCAGCGAGGCTGGGCTCTGAGCCACCCTTTGCACCGCAGCCTCACCCCGGAGCCTGGCACCAACCGTGGGGAACGGAGGGGTCAGAAACCACGTGAAGACTGATAAGGTGCCGTGCATGTCCTACGCCAGGTTTCTCATCACAGTGACTTCGGTGTCCTAGGCTTGGAGGCTAGAGCTGACCGGGGGGAACTCCTCACTATGAAGAGCCGTTGTGCCTGAATGGGCTCCGCGTTCATTGCAAACATTGACCCTCAGGATCATAACCCTTGGGGTGGCTGGGTGGGACCAGGAGGGCAGGACTCCTTGAGCCAGTTGTCCCCAGTAACAAGCACCTCACCCACTGTACGATTTTATTATTTTCTGCCTTTACTTGGTGTGAACATGGTTGGGAAGCAGTGATCCAGAGACACACTGTCCAATATGCTAGCCACTAGCCACAAGCCACTACTTACAATTCAGTCAGTTAAAATTAAATAAAATTTAAAATCCAGTTCCATAGTCACACTAGCCACTTTTCAGGTCCTCAGTGGCCACACGTGGCTGGTGTCTATCCTACCAGACAGCACAGAAATGAGCATTTCTCTCCTTGTAGAAAGTTCTGCACGCACGCTCGGTCATTTCAGTCGTGTCTGACTCTTCGGGATGCCATAGACTGTAGCCCAACTGGCTGCTCTGTCCATGGGATTGTCCAGGCAAGAATACTGGAGTAGGCTGCCGTGCCCTCCTCCAGGGGATCTTCCCAACCCAAGGACTGAATTTGGGTCTCCTGCGTTGCAGGCGGATTCTTTACCACTGAGCCACCAGGGAAGCCCAGTAGAAAGTTCTGGACGGCATTAATCTAGTGCTTGCTTTAGACTCTTTTCTACATAGGATGTTCTTTAGAATTTCAAAAAGTTCTCAACTTCTTAGTACACTGCCTTCCACTGCTATGGTTGCTGCAAGGCAACTGAGAAATGGAGTCAGACCAACCAAGGGTTAAATTCTGACTCTGGCATTTGCTTGTCTTGTGGCCTTGGAGAAGTCATGTGTCCTTCCTTATCCTCTGTTTTCTTGTCTATGAGATGGGGATAGTATTTCCCAATTCCCACGGTTATTGGAGGATTAAATGAGGTAGGGCTGGTGAGTCACGGGGCACAGTGCCCGACACACAGTTTTATGGCTTGACCACCCCCAACCCCAACTTCATCTACTTGTATCCACTCAGCCACAATCCCTTATCACTGGTCTGTACTGTGTCGAGACCTGCGTCGGGTTCCGCGGCTTATTCACAGTGAGCACAGGGCTCGATTCTAGAAGGAGATTGCGATCTAGGTGGGAGGGCAAGATAAGTGCCGTGAAGCAACTTGAAAACAATTCTTGGGCAATTCACCGGGCATGTGTCATCCAGCGATACAGGGCCCGACAGGAAAGGCACTTCAAGATGGGAGATTTATCTGAGAAGGACTCGTAGGGGAAGGATGGGAGTCCAGACAGTCTGGAAGGAGGCTCAGGGTGTGGGCTGGCAGAGCCGATGGCAGAGAAGAGGCAGCAGAAAGGGGTTGTGGCAGAGGAACAGCGGAGTAAAGACAGGCTCAGAGGTGGACAGAGGAGGGGGGCCAAGCTAACCCACAGCAAGGTAGCCCTGCCAGGGTTGTCCTGAAGAAATCAGAGGGTTTGCTGAGAAAAATCGCTCAGCTCTTGGAAGCTGAGTCGCTTGAGTTTGATGAAGCTGATGCTTCCCTGAACAGGCAGGGCCTTGAGCTCAGACATGGGCAGAACTTGGGGAAGATTGTAGTGAAAGCGCTAGTAAGAGGGTCTATGAGGGAGATCCTGAAGGCAGGGTGACCCACAGTGAGGTGCGAAAGGAGAGGCCTTCCTGGGGCAGCAGGAGGCACTGTTTACCAGGAGCTGGTTACAAGCTGTGCTCTCAAACTGCTGGGTCCCAACCTGACCGGCAGCCCTGTGTAAGAAGCTCACGTCCCACCAGGAGTAGTAGGCAGGGGGTAGACACTGAGAGGAAATGGAGGAAATGCACTTACAGCGTATCAGAATCTGAGCCCCAGCTCCTCATTCAGGTGAGAAAGAGAACAGACTGGGGGCTAAAAGAAGTAGTAAGGGGAGAGGAAAGTGTCTACAGAGGGGCCTGGATGTCTGCGGAGCAGGGCTGGGTACAAAAGCATCAGGCAGAAACATACACACACACACACACACACACAAAAGCACATGCCTATTACACACACGCACATATTGGTATATGCACACATAAGTATATATGTTTAACTCCCCAATATACATCTGCATGCTAACTGTACGCAAAGATCCATAAGGAAATACCCTATGTACCTCTGTGCAAATGCACGTTCATGAACACGTCCAGGCACACATCAACACCCGTGTGTATATACATATGTTCTCCTTCATCCCGGCCTATCCTTCCAGAGCTGGAGCTGGGGCTGGGGTGGGGTTTACAGTCACCAAGCCAGAAAGCATCTGTCCTTCTGGGCACTGAGTGTGTTTCTGACGGAGGCTTCCCCAGGCTTTGCTTGTAAACACTATTTATTTTGGAAAGCCACTTCTCTGTTTGCAAATAAAAAGTTGGGACATGTGGTATTGGATTTCCCTGATCTGACATTGACCTAGAAAAATGTGCTGGCAGGAACAGAAAATGCGATGCCCCACTGTGCTGGCAGGCACAAGGGAGTTTCACTCCTCTTGGCTTTGATCGCAAAGGTTAAGATGCAAGTGAGGGGGGCAGGGCCGTCTCCCTGCCTGAGTGGCTCTCTCACTGCAGAGCTGGGTAATGCTGCCTGGGGGCTTCCTGCAGGACTGGGTATGCTCATGACCTTGAACAGCAGGTTGGCAGGGGTAATCAGAGCAGCTGGAGAGGGGCTCTGGAGAGGCAGCCTGTCCTAGAGGCCAGTGGCGCAGAGCTCAAGCAGCTCCAGCATGTACGACCTATGGATGGGGCCAGGCTCGGAGGGTCCCCAGAGCTGTCATCAAACAAATGGGCCATGCAACCTCAGCTCTGGGTGCGGTTTGAAGTGAAGAAGGATAGGCTCCTAGGAGGCAGAGTGACCACAGCCAGCTGCAGGCGGAGGTCATGGGCTGCTGCAGACCTGTGGGGACCTGGGTACTGGCTGCATAAAGTAGAAGCAGCACCTGAGAGGAAGGTCTGAGGCAGGAGCCCTGCATTATGGTGGGAACCGGAGCCCCCAGGGTATCATGGGGGCATGGGGTCATTGTCTGATCAGCATCAGAGGAGACTCAGGAAGCAAGATGCAACCCTTGCCTCAACCAAGCCATAGGATCCCTCAGCTGAGCTAGCGTCTTCATTCTGGGCCCGTTAAGGCCAAGGTTCATGTTCCACCCAGCTTCCTCAGGGCCACTCAGAAGGATGAAGTGGCATCAGAAATGTTAAGGGCCCAGCCAGGGCCAGCAACAAAATAAGTGCCTAATAAATTTGAGTTCAAATCCCAGCTTCACCACTCACTAACCGCGTAGCCGGGGTCAGGCTCCTCATCTGTCCTTTCACCTCCTCTTCTACAGATGCAGAGATAATAATGTGCACCTTATGGAACTGTTGGGGGGTGAAATGAGTTAATGTATGTACCTCATTTTTGAACAGTGCCTGACCCTGAAGAAGCACAGTTACTGTTTACTAGGATATTCAATCTTATTCTTAAAAATTCGTTCATGTACTCATTCACCCATTCATTCAATGAGTGTCAGATACTGTTCAGGCCCTGGGAATAGACCAGTGAAAAAGAGACAGTAAGTCCTGTGGTGGGAAGAGTGCAGGCCCCCCAAGGACATCCATATCCTAATCCCCAGAACCAGTTGGCAGTTAAGGTTGGTAATCAGCTGACCAAGAGATAACTTGGCCACCCGGGTGGCCCAAGATAGTCACAAAGTTCCCTGCAAGTAGAAGAGGGAGACAGGTGAAGCGAGTCAGAGAGGACGTATGATGAAGCAGAGATCAGAGTGGAGTGATCTGGGGCTTTGAAGATGGAAGAGGGTCAGGGGCCAAGGAGTGCAGGCCGCCTCTACAAGCTGGAACAGGCAAGGAAACAGATTCTCCCCGGAGTCTCTAGAAGAGAGTAAAGCTCTGCACTTGATTTTAGTCCAGTGAGACTTCTGACCTCTAGACCTGTAAGATAATAAACCTGTGTCATTGTTGTTTAAAGTCTTTATTGAGCTTGTTTCAATATCTCTTCTGTCTTATGTTTTGGTCTTTTGGACCCAAGGCATGTGGGATCTTAGCTTCCTGATCAGGAATCGAACCTGCAACCCCTGCAACCCCTGGAAGGTGAAGTCTTAACCCTGGACTGTCAGGGAAGTCCCAAATCTATGTTGTTTCAAGTTGCTACATTTGTGGGAATTTTTTGTACCAGTAATAGGATTACTAACACAAACGCTCCATCATGGGCTTACATTCTTACAGGGAAGTAAACAATAAGGAAATAAATGAACACATGGTCTGTGGGATGGACATTTCCTCTCCCTCTGGCGGGGTGGTGAGCCAGGCTGCTGAGCATGGATGTAACAGAGGGAGCAGGGGCGGGCCGGGCTGATCAGCTGATGGTCCCCCTAGCCAGGGGCGCCACCCACTCCTCCATATGCACCCCGATGCGGGGCTTGAAAGACGGGGCTGCTCCGTCCCAGTGCTGCTAGGCTCTGGCCTGCCACACAGCCCAGCCTAGGCTGGGCTCCTGGGCTGGGAAGGGGGCTTGTATGCAATGTCGGGCCCAGGAGTGGGTGGGGCCTGTTGCCAGAAGCCTGGAGTAATTAGCATGTTCTTCAGATGCCTGCTGGTGGGGAAATGAGTACATGTGATTTGTCAAAGTGAGTCAGGAGTGAAAGCCAAGGCCAGCCGGCCCGCCTTGGTAAGAATCTCTTTGGGTTTCTATAATTTCAAGCTCTTGATTGGGCATAATAAGAAGCACTAAGAACCCTCCCATTAGGAGGCTGTAAAACACCACTTGGACTTGGCTTTCATCTTGCCCAGCTGCTTACTGAAGCCTTCCTCTTTCATCTTGAAGGCCTGTAATTGGCAGCCTGAGCCCAAAGAGCTACCTTAGGAGATGGCTGTGGCCTGGGGTGGATTCTGCCCCCCACCCCCCGCCCCACCCCCGGAGCCAGGCCCTCTTACTCAAGCCCCTCAAGTCTCTGCTGCATTCTTGAGCATAGGCTGAGCAGGGCCAGGAGGTCTTGAGGAGTCCAACCCACCACCAGGTGGGGTACAGCTCATAGATCTTGAATGGACGTTGCCTTGCAGCCTATGTTCAGGAATTCAGATTGTGCACTGCTCAAGGGCACTACATCTAAGGGGCATCGTCCACATGGGAGACACACACTAATTTATGTGGGAGAATACTGATGGTACAGAAACTCTGGGTCTCCAGATAGGTAGCAGGGGAGAGCCACCTTTGACCTGAATTCACAGTGGCACTCTGGTCTGTGCAGAGACGCTGCACACACATGTGTGCCCTGCCCCACCTGCACCGCAGCTGCCCTATGCAGTCTTATCCCCTGGTGCCCTCTTGTGCCTGATTCCTAGGCCCTTGAGCCTTTAAACCTGATGTTGTTGCCTTACCTGATGGGGGTGGGGTAGGTGGGGTGGAAGAGTGGCCCTCTGAGTGTGTGTGATGTTGGCCACAACTGTGACTCCATGGCTTGTGTGTACATGGAGCCAAGGGGCTACTCACCCTGATCCTGCGTTTTTATCCTCAAGAAGGGACATCTTTGCCTAATTTGCACAAAGGTGCTTTATGGATCCACCAGGTCCTTACCTGGACACAGCCTTTACTGCCACCACATGTGTGGTGAGGATTCACTCTCCATGTCTCTGGGTAAAGTGTCAGCTCTCTAGTAGCTCCAGCTCTGCTCCCAGGATCAACATTGATCTGGATGCTGACTTGCTCATCTTATCTCTTAACTCTGGGGCTGGACCCAGACCTGTGGCCCTGTCTGGTGTCCACTGTGTCCGAACCCACTGCCTGAGCCTGCAGCCTACCTGCCCTTCAGAGTGTTCAGCCAGGGCAAAGGCAATGTCCCTTATCCAACCACAGCCAGCAGAGAATTAAGGTGGGAAAACACTTCTGAAACCAGACCTAGGGGAGTATAATGGGAGAGCAATTTGCAATATGGCAGCCTTTGACACAGTGGTCCTACTCCAGAAAATCTGTGCTTAAGAAAATCAAGGGTGTGTGCACAGATTTTGCCAGAAGGATGTTATCTGAAGCATTGTTTGTTCTAGCAACAGCTGAAAATAAACCAAATGTCCATCAAGAGAAGCAGTAATTGATCACAGGCCACCCTCTGCTTTCATACATGGTGAATGTTCCCAGAAATTTATCCATATGTCAAATGTTTGAAAGTTGGACACCTGCTTATTTTTAAAAACTGACAATAGCTTTTAAAGCTATGAGAGATGTTTATACTCCCTACTAACTCCCGAATTAAAAGCATTATCAAATCACTAAACATGTCTAACCTTTTAGACACAATCTTTAATAATATGTGTCTTATTTGGGTTTTCCCAAAAATAACACCTGAGACAAAAAGTTGCATGCAGGTGGTCTATTCGGGAAGTGACCCCCCCACCCCTCGCTGCTTTGGGTGGCATGGTAGGGAAATGAAAAAGGGAAGAGAGAGAGAGCTAAGAAGGGGAGACTTCTCCAGAAAGTTACCATTGTGGGAAGCTGGAACTTGCCTCCCCTGGGGTCTCTGGGAAACTAGGCAGAATGCTCCTGTCTCAAGAGGCAGAGGAGCTGGGGTATTTACCCACCACCTCCCATCAATCATTGGCTGCAACTGCTCCCGAGGGCATGGCTTCCCAGCAGTGCCCAGAGAAAGCAAAGTCTTAGGGGCTGAGGTGGGAAGCTAAGTGGAGTGTACGAAATGGGAAATGCTAACGGGATAGGCGGGCAATGGTGGAAATTGTTGTAATACATTTCTGGATTCTCTATGGTGTTTTTCTTTTAAATTTGTTCTTTTCTTAAACAATTCAACCTACAAGTGACAAAGAAATCCAGAGGATATTTGAGAACAAAGATTTCCTGCTTGATTTCCCATCTTTGTCACAGTTTAATAATCATTAGCACCAACACTTCTACATATCTATTTCCCACCGGTTTTTATAAAACAGTAGTACCATAAGCAGCCTCCAGTTACGTGAACAAAGAAGAATAACGATGGCTAACACATATAGACACATACTGTAGGCAGGTTTACAATATCCTTGCAACAATGCTACGTGGTCGATATTACAACTGTTATTGTTATTTTACAGATAACAGTCTGATTCTTTGCGACCCTATGGACTATACAGTCCATGGAATTCTCCAGGCCAGAATACTGTAGTAGGTAGCCTTTACCTTCTCCAAGGGATCGAACCCAAGCCTCCTGCACTGCAGGCAGATTTTTTACCAGCTGAACCACCAGGGAAGCCCAAGAATACTGGAGTGGGTAGCTTATGCCTTCTCCAGAGGATCTTTGGACCCAGGAATCGAACTAGGGTCTCCTGCATTACAGCAGATTCTTTATCAGCTGAACTACCAGGGAAGCCCATATGTTATGACTGTTATTGTTATTTTACATATTAAGAGATGGAAGCCCAGGAAGACTAAGTAATTTGCTCAAGGACACATAGCCATTATGGGACAAAGCCTGACAATCTTGCTCCAGAGTGCATGCTCTGCCATGTGACTCTAGAAAATTCCCCCTCTCCCCCACAGCTGACTAATGAAGGCTTGAGCATGGTACAAGATAGGGGGTGGGGACGGGGGCGGTCAGTATTACTGTATATACAGTAAAATTTTCAGACTTGGATATATCAGCACCACAGTGGCATAGAATGGTTTATGACTGTAACAGGTACAAATTTAAATCTGTTCACTCAGTTGGGTTAGAAACATCGTTTCATCTTTTCCATGGCTAGAAGAGAATTTTAAGATACGTTTCATCCAATGAGAGAAGTTCACCTTAGCTAGGGGCTGCCTTGACCGTTTCCCAAGGGATAAGGAGGTATTTAAGGAAATGGCAACCCACTCCAGTGTTCTTGCCTGGAGAATCCCAGGGACGGGGGAGCCTGGTAGGCAGCCATCTATGGGGTCGCACAGAGTCGGACACGACTGAAGCGACTTAGCAGCAGCAGCAGCAGTGTCAGACATTAGTCTGCGTGGCCGCTTTGCTGTTCATTTGTCAGGCCCTTGTGAACACCATCTACTCCATCCTGCGCAGGGATCCTCTTTGGGGAGCTGGCTCTGTAGCAGTACTTCCATGCCCCTTACAGTCAGGAGCATCATCCTCTGGCATGCTTGAAGACCTAGCGTCCCTCTGCTTTCTGAGATCAATGCCTGCATCTTTGTGAGACCACCATCGTGTCCCCCGCCCACCTCCACATGCAGGGACTCTGCCTGGGAGAGGGAGGGGAGGAGGGGAGGGAGCTGGGGCCCCTCCTCAGGAAACCAACAGCGGCTCAGCTTTTGTCCAGGCCACTTTATCTCTCCTTTTCTCCCATCGAGGAAATTTCTCTTTCTTTCTCTCTTCCTTCCTTCCGACCTCCCCTCCTTCCTCTTTTTTTTTTTTTTAATTTAGAGAGTGAGAACAACAGCTCTGCTAGCAGTTGTATACTTCCAACTCCAGTGTATTATGCAAGACTCCTTTCCCTTCCCCCTGTTCTGGTTATCTACTGCAGCATGATAAACCACTTCCGTATCAAGTATATATTTTCTTTTGGTCTAGGATTGCCAGATAAAGTATTATGGATATTTTACCTCTAAATACTATACCTATTTATCTTTAAAGTTAAAAATAATAACATTTATCTTTGTGTACTATATGAGTAAAAATTTAATCCCAGTTAAATTTAAATTTTAGATCAGCAATATATATTTTTTTAGTATAAGTATGTCTTAGCATATTTGAGAGATACTTGAACTAAAAAAAAGGTTACTCATCATTGATCTGAAATTCAAATTTAATGGAGCGTCTTGTTTTTTGGAATTTTTTTTTTTTAATTTGGGAACCCTATTTTGGTTCGTTTTGTGGGTCAGGAATTTGGGTGGGGTTTGGGGCAGTTGAAAGATGCTCTGCTATGGGCACTGCTTCATCTACGTGTCTGGTGCCCGGGTGCCCCTGGCCTCACACTTTCCCTTCAGGTGAAGTCTCATCCTCCAGGGCTTTTGCATGCAGTTAAGGACCCTCACAGGAGGGCAGCCTCAGGTGGCCAGACTTCCTATGTGGAGACTCTGAGACCTGACTCTGAAAAAGGAAATGAAAACTGCTGGTCTCTTGAATCTTGGGCCTGACAACTAGTACAATATCACTTCTGCCTTATTCTATAGGTCAAGCAGTCACAAAACCAACCTGGCTTCCACAGTGGGGGACATAGACCTCACCTCTTCGGGGAACAGTGATGAAGAATTTGCAGTCATCTTTACTCTACTGCACCCACTAAGAAGGAACAGATTTTCTGCCACCTGAATGTTGAATATCGTGTTTTTCTCTTTCAGCATCCCTTTCTTATTGAGAGATACTTGCACTAAAAAAAACTACTCATTGTTGATCTGAGTACTGGTACAAGTCCAGGGCAATGACAACGGCTCATTTCAGCTTCTGGCTGGTTGGAAGAAGGGCATTAGGAAAAAAGGATGCTCAGAAAGGTAGGGGGATTGTGGTTAGTGTTTCAATATATGATTCCTAGGGTTGAATAATATGTAATAATTCAGAAAGATATTATTAAATTGTTAACGTGACTTTTGTCAAGTGACAAAAGTGTGTTTACAGTATAAAGTTTTTCTTAAATGTTATTATACTATATAAATCGGAGAAGGCAATGGCACCCCACTCCAGTACTCTTGCTTGGAAAATTCCATGGATAGAGGAGCCTGGGGGGCTGCAGTCCATGGGGTCACTAAGAGTTGGACACAACTGAGCGACTTCACTTTCACTTTTCACTTTCATGCATTGGAGAAGGAAATGGCAACTCACTCCAATGTTCTTGCCTGGAGAATCCCAGGGACGGGGGAGCCTGGTGGGCTGCCATCCATGGGGTCCATTGAGTCAGACACAACTGAAGCGACTTAGCAGCAGCAGCACTATATAAATGTTGGATAGCTATATGCAAAAATATTAGTAGTGATTCATCTGTAAAAGGTGTGATTCTGGCACATTTTGATCTTTCTGCTTATAAATGTTGATATTTTAAAAAATGAATACGTGTCACTTTTAGAAAAAAAGAGGTCTTCGTAAAATAAGACAAAAAGGAATATCCACTGTCTTCCTATTTATTAACCTTTTAGTTATTCATACAAATCCTATTGAGCATCTAGCATGTACTGGTTACTGTACTAGGTCCTGGGGATTCTGCCATAAGCCAGACAAAGTCTTCTCCAGAATCTCTGGAAAGAGCATGGGCCTGACAATGCTTTTGTTTTGGACTTCTAGCCTCCTAGGTGGCTAGTGGTAAAAGAACCCCCCTGCCAATGCTGGAGATGCAAGAGATACGGGTTCGATCCCTGAGTCAGGACGATCCCCTGGAGGAGGGCACAGCAACCCACTCCAGTATTCTTGCCTGGAGAATCCCAGGGACAGAGGAGCCTGGCAGGCTACGGTCCATAGTGTTGCACAGAGTCGGACATGACTGAAGCCACTTAGCACAGCCTCCAGAACTTGAGAAAATTTTCTATTTTTTTTTTTTCTTTTTGTTTGTTTATGTTTTTGCCACCCACATTGCAATAATTTGTTCTGGCAGCC
Source organism: Cephalophus harveyi (assembly GCA_006410635.1). NCBI lineage: Eukaryota > Metazoa > Chordata > Mammalia > Artiodactyla > Bovidae > Cephalophus > Cephalophus harveyi. Next base: position 242,396 of record SJYT01063959.1, read on the forward strand.
CTGGGGAACTAAATACAAGCCCTTTATTCCTGGGTATCCTATTAACCAATGATGGAGACTTCTGTTTTGGAAGCAAGTAATCTAATTGTTCCCACTTTACAAAGTGGGAAACTGAGATTCTGTAAAGATCAGTAGTTTGTCTCAGACCCCGCAGAGCATGTGGCTTCCATAGCAGATCCAGGATTCAAACTCTGGTTTCTCCATCACCAGCGTTTAGGCTGTCTCCATGATGCGGCAGCTTGTAGACCTGGGTTTCCAGCAGTTTCTTTTAAGACTCATATGACTGCTTCTGAGATTCTTGCTCCTTGTTCTGTCACCCTGCAATGACAAAGCAACCAGCCCCGGGGCCTCTGCACAGCAGGAGCATCTCCTCCTCTGGGCCAATGAGGGGAAAGCGTCCTTGCATCAGCACCTGCCCTGTTCCTTCATCTCTAACTGGCTGTGAGTCCGCGCTGGGATGAATGGGACCCAGACAGCTGTTTCCAGGTGTGCTCACTGCCATTCATGCCTGCATGTGCTGATAAGCCCTCTACATCCTTTGGTTGAGGCCAGGGGGTATCCCTCACTCAGGATACCTCAGCCTCTCCTCTGACCATGCAAGGAGGGACTGCCGTGGCTTTCCTTCCTTTAAATATTTTCTTTCCAGATTTAAAAATGAATACATGCTTTTTGGAAAAAAAAAAAATACAGAAAGATAATGGAAGGACAAAGAAGAAAATAGAAATGACTTATAGGCACCAGCAGTTTCCTATTTATAAATGTGCAAAAGGAAAAAAAATAACTATATTCAGATATGCCTCTGGTTGTGCTCCGTATGTAGACACATCCATTCACAGAACAAATTTAGCTATGTTTAAAAATGAACATTTTTATATAGATTCCTTTGGGGGGGGGAAGCAGAAATCTGGCCATAAGAACAATTTTGTAATCTATCCTAAGCATTTCCCCAGATCATTAAAAATCCCTTGTAAATGCCATTTTTAATGGCTGCATGGTATTCTATCAAGTGGATCATCACTTACTAAGCATTTATTATCTATTATTAAACATTCAGAGTTTTTTCTAATTTTTCTGGAGAAGGCAATGGCAACCCACTCCAGTACTCTTGCCTGGAAAATCCCATGGACTGAGGAGCATGGTAGGCTATAGTCTGTGGGGTCGCAAAGAGTTGGACACGACTGAGCGACTTCCCTTTCACTTTCATTAACTTAAAACACTGTTATGAGCATACTTGACATGCGCCTTTGTGTGGCTTTCCAATTATACCCTTGTCATGAAATTACTGGGTTCAAGGTTATCAACATAACAGTTTTACAGCTTTATTGAGATATACTTTACAAAACATAAAATTCACCATTGTAAGTTGTTCATTTAATGATTTTTAATAAATTTATACATCCATGCCAATCACCTCCATAGTCCAGATTTAGAACATACTGGTCATCACAAAACATTTCCTCAATTTCTTTTATGACCAAACTCATTCCCACTCCAGCCCCAAACAACCACTGATCTACTGTATATATAGATTTACCCTTTATGGACATTTCATAAAACAGAATCATACATTATGTACTCTTTTTCTATATGGCCATGTTTACTTATCATATCATTATTTTGATCCAGTGATGTTGTAGCATGAATTATGACTTTGTTCCTTTTTGTTGCTGAGTAGTCTGTTGGTGGAAATTTGGATTATTTAGTTTTCTCCTATTAAGAAGAATATTGCTCTGAATATTTACCCACAAGTCTCTGTGTGGACATGTTTTTACCCATTTCTCTTGGGTAGATAGATACCTAGGAGTGGATCATATGGTAAGCTTATATTAAACATTTTAAGAAATCACCAAAGAATGTCCCAAAACTTTCCATTTTACCTTCTCACTAGCAATGTATAATATCAAAGTTACACTTGGTTCACATTCTCACCAACACTTATTATTTTGAGTATTGTCATTCTAATAGGTAAACATTAATATCTCTCTGTGGTTTGAATTTACACTTTCTTAGTGACTAATGATGAACATCTTTTCATGTGCTTCTTAGCCATTTGTGTATCTTCTTGGGGGAAACGTCTATTAGAAACTTCTGCTCATTTTTTAATTGACTTGTCTTGTTGCTTTTTAAACAATCTGGAAACAAATCCTTTATCAAAAATGATTTACAAATCTTTTCTTCTAACCCCTGGCTTGTTTTTCATATTTTTTAAATGATGTTTATTGATGAGCAAAAGCTTTTAATTTTGATAAAGTCCAATTTATTTACTTTTTGGATTACCCTTTTTTGTGACTTGTCTAAAAGCTTTGCCTTACATAAATTCACAAAAATTTTTCTCTGCTATTTTCCTCTAGAATATTTTTGAACATAATTTGAAAATGAATTTTGTTTTCTCATTTTGAACAAAATCATGGTAATTTTTAAAAATTAGAAAATATAGGTGAACAAAAGGAAGAAAATACAGAGCAGTCATAATCAGACCACCCTAGATGAGCCACCGTGAATGTATTGCTGCGTATGTGTGTATTAGTTATCTATTGCTATGTAACAAATTATCTCAAAAACATAACTTAAAGCAAACATTTATTTTCTCAAAGTTTCTGTGGATCAGGCATCTGGGAGCACTTTACTGGGCACCTTTTTCTCGGGATCACTCACAAGGCTGCAGTCAAGTGTCATTGTGACAGCAGTCATTTCAAGCCTCGACAGAGAGAGAATGCATTTCCAAGCTCACTCATGTGGCTGTCCGCAGCCCTCTAGTCCTTGCTGGCTATTGGTTGGGGACATCAACTCCTTGCCATATGGGTCTCTCCCTAGGGCAACTAGCGACGCTGGCGCTGTCTTCCCCGAGAGGAAGAGAGGGAGGAGGGTGCGCATAAAGAAGTCATAGTCCTTTCGCAACCCGGTCTTGGAAATGACCTTCCACCGTTCTGCTCCTGTTCTATTCGTAGAGGTGAGTCACTAGGTCCAGTCCACTCACAAGGGGGATTACACAAGTGTATGAGTCCCAGGAGGTGGGGATCTTTGGGGCCATTTTAGAAAGCTGCCACCGTGTCTTTGTTTGTTTTCTATTTTTCTTATGAATTAGCTGGTGAATGTTTGCCTGTGATCATAGAGATGCAGGGGTCCCTTTCTAGATGCTAGATTCTACTGGGTCAGAATCTCCATGGGAAATGCCTCTTTCTGTAAGCTATTTTTCAAAAACGTCACAGGCTACTCTAACAGGATCCAGGTTGAGAGTCACTGGCAAGCATAAATTTAAGCGTTTCCTGACATGGATTACCACTGTGCGTGTTGTTTAGAAGTGTGTTCTGTTCTCCCCCTCAGATAGGCTTGAAGATAAATGTGCCTCAGTTCCCAGTGTGGGGCTGCCACGTTTGCCCCTCTGCTTCCTTGGAGCCACATCTGAGGGGCTGTACCAGGTAGTCACGACCTTCACTTCTAGGAGCTTCGGGGAAGTCGAGTGGGTGGCAGGGACTGCCTGCCTCTGTGTTTGGCTCCAGAGCAGTTCTGACATCAATTCATCAGTCCAGAGGACACTTTTAGATGCAAGTCTGCTGGTGTGAGGACTTTATGAGAACAAGAATCCCTGGCTGTGAAATTGCTGGCATTTCATGATGTGAAAGAAGATTTACAACCTCCATGCTGTGCTAAGCTATAAAACCAAGCGCAGCAGTTATGCAACCAAGCCTGTGAGGCAGGCAAAACGCAAGCAAGTGGCAGGTGGAAATAAGGGAAGCTACCACCTCACTGTGCCTGGGACGCCCTGGTCCCAAACACACACCCACGGGGGAGTCAGATCAAGCTTCCTTCAGCTACATTCACCTTCTGGGGAGGCTCACCCAGTAGTCAGTCATTAGGGAACAAATGGCCAAGTAGTATAATGTGAGATCCCCATGGACTCAGAATGGAAAGGGTTTCAAAGGTCCCTGAACACCTTCCTTGCTAAGAGGCCATTTTGCTTCTGTTTGATATTCATCCTGCGACCCAGTTCAGGGCAAACACTTGGAATGTACTCTCCCATAACCCTATTTAATTTTTTTGTATAATTAAAAAATTTTTTGTCTTCCCCACTAAAATGTAAGCTACCTGATAATAGTAACCTTGCCTGTCTGGCCCTCAAAGTGTAGCTGGACCACAATGCATATATGTTGACAGAATAAATGAAAGAATGGATATTTGGATGTTTCCAGGGATGGGGACCTCACTACCTTACAGGTGAGCTGTCCCCGGTCAGGATGGCTCTTGAGTACTGGTTGTCCCTCACCTGGCTACCATCTACCTCCATGTGGCCTTCCTTCATTGTCCTCGCCTGTAGGGCCCGCTTTGAGCAAGTCCGCTTCTTTTGTCCACTGGAGCCATCCAGAGATTTGAAAACAGCGGCCAGCTGCATGCTGTTCAAAATGAAAGTCTCCAGTTCTTTCGGCTGCTTCTCGCCTGTCAGTGTCATCTCAGCCATCCTCCTCCAAAGGTCTCTCTAATGGGGTACTGTCCTTCAGTAAGTTAGGTTAACTCTTTTGAGAGCCTTAGCAAGCCTTGGCAGTTTGCAGATTTGAGACTCTTCTGCCCCAACAAACATTTAGGTCGCTTCTTCATGCTCAGAGTTTTTAGATATAAAAAGAGTCATTGGATTTAACTGAGGATTGATGCTGTAAGCCAGTTAACTCGGTTCCCTTGCTCAAAGTTTCTTGAGAGCAGCAGTCACAAGTAGGGGGGCCCAGATTTGAGAGGAGCAAATGGCTCTACTGACTTTGCCCTCCCACTCCCCTAGCTCTTAGGACCAGGCCGAGGGGTATGGAACTGAGGGCAGAGGTTTTGTGTGCTGCCACTGAGCAGAGGAGGAGGGGACCCGTGCTTTCTCATCATCAAGGGCAGTGCTCCCCTCGGGGAGCGGTGAAGAAGTCAGGGGCTTGGACCCTTAGGGGATGCTACCAGGGTCTGAGATGGATGCTGTGTTTGAAAATGAATATACAATATTTTTATTATTCTCATAATTTAACCTGTGGGTTAAACTTCAAGTTTTCTTGCTTGCTGGGGAGGTAAAACAAAGTGCTCCGGTGTTATTGGGGAGTGAGTTTATAAAGGTTGGGAAACCGGCTGGGACTCTGGAAGTGCTCAGAGCCCCTAAGTTTGGGGCAGTCTCCCCACGCTGATGTCCAGCTGGTGTGTCGATCCTGACCGCCCCTCCTCCTGCTGGCCGTGGCAGCCCTTTCAGTCATAGGTGCAGGACCCCAAGGGCATAACAGGAGTGAGCCCCATTCTGCCTCCTTGGTGGGGTGCTCTGGGAACCCATGAGGGAACCATATGGCTGGATTTAACAACCCAGGTGGGGAAGGGCTGGTGGCTGCTGTGGGTACCTGCCCATGTCAACCATTGCTCCAGCTGGGGCCTCAGGTGGTCCACAGCCCCTCAGCATGGGGCTCAAGCCCGAACATGTGAGTGTTTGAGTGAAGTACATAGGATTTCTGGACACTATTTTGCAGGTGACCAAAAGGGGAAAGGGAGGAGGGAGGATCCCTTAGATCCACTGCTTGGTGATAATTTTACTCATCCATCCATCCACCACTCACTCAGTTAACAGGTGTTCCAGACCCACCATAGCCAGGCTTTGTGCCTTTTTCTTCTTTATCCTTCTTTCTTCCAGCAGCCCCACCCTCCTTCTCTAAGGAATTTATGGAAATGTCTAAAGAAAGCATTCAACAATAAAACTAAATGCCCAGATAAAGCAAGCTGTGTATAAATGCTATGTAATTTTTTAAAAATTTAAGTAATAAAGTACCAAAAACTTTAATTTTGGAGAAAAGTCTACCTTCCCATCAGTCAAACTCCAGTCTGCTAAAATATCTGCGGGTCATTTCTCACCGCAAGTCTCTGCACTACAGTGTCATCCTGAAGATCATCCTGGCTCGATCCAGTTTACAGGGGAGGGTTGAGGGGAAAGGGGTTTGGGCAGCAGCTTTGTTAAAGAAAGGAGCAGAGTGGGCTGCATCCTCCATGGAACTCCTGTTGGGCAGCTGGGGCTCCGGTAGCTGTCAGGGTCACTTGGAAAGCAAAGGTGACCTACAGTCTCACACTGTCACCAAGCAAACGCATAGCAAACAGACGCTTAGGAGGCTGGTAGTTTGGGGGCTTGTGAAGAACTGTGTCTGCCAATGCAAGGAAGGGAGAAGCCCCGTTCCATGCCCACGGCGACATGAGAATGTGAGGTGCCTGCTCTGGTAGGTGAACCACTAGATTTGGGGAGTGGATGAGGGCCTTTTGTACCATCAGTCAACCCCTTGACATCTCGAACTTAACGCTGACCGTACACCTGTGGCTCGCCTGGTCCACACCTGGCAGGGTCCACCCAGAGGTAAAGTCAGTATTTTACTGGGAAGATGTTTATTACTCTTGTTGTTCAGTGGCTACATTGTGTCTGACTCTTTTGTGACCCCATGGACTGTAGCCCACCAGGCTCCTCTGGCCATGGGATTTCCCGGGCAAGAATACTGGAGCTGGTTACTATTTCCTTCTCCAGGGGATCTTCCTGACCCAGGGATAGAACCTATGTCTCCTACATTGGGAGGCAGATTCTTTACCACTGAGCCACCAGGAGAGCCCCTATTATTCCTATATACCACTATTAATTGGAGCCCACTATTGGGCTTTCCTGGTGGCTCAGCTGGTGAAGAATCCACCTGCAATGTGGGACACCTGGGTTTAACCCCTGGGTTGGGAAGATCCCCTGGAGAAGGGAATGGCTAACCACTCCAGTATTCTGGCCTGGAGAAGTCCGTGGACTGTATAGTCCATGGGGTTGCAGAGTTGGACACGACTGAGTGACTTTCAAAAAAAAAAAAATCGGTGCATCAGGTATTTAGTGAACACGCCCGGGGACCAAGGCGTACCCATTTATCACTCTCACTGTTTATACATCCTGATCTAGGAACACACCTCTTGGTGCCTCAGTCTCCCCACTTCTACATGATGGTTACAAGGTGATTAACCCTGGAAAGCTCATAGCAGTGGCTGTTGTGTAAACAATGAGAAGTTCAGAGTGTTCTGAGGGCCCCTGCGCTGTTCCAGGAGGCCTGTGTCACTGGACCTGTGAAATCTGAGGCCCCAAAGGCCACGGAGATGGGAGCACGCTGCGCCCGTGGCCCCGGTGCCTGGGATGAGTGCCACCAGTGCACGCCGCGCACCCTGGCTTTGCAGCTTCCTGCCTCACTCGGTGCCGGTCAAGGTCAGCGGTTTCAGTCCTGGAACATTCACAGCTTTCACTGTGGCACTGAGGGCCACAGTGCCTGCTGCTTCTGGTCCATTTCGGTCAGAGTCGAGTTCAAGAGGAAAGGGATCCCACAGCGGTGGTTTGTTCTCAGACACCTCGGCAGGTGTCTGAGAATATGGACGTGGCTCCCACAGCACCGAGTTCCAGGGACAGCTCTGCCACGAATGTCCCTGTGCTCTTGGGACTGACTTCCTTCTCGTAAGACCGGATCCCCCATCTCTAAATTGGGGATTAAAAGTACCTGCCCCACAGGGTGGTTGGTCAGCTGAACTATATGTAATAGAGCAGAGCATAGAGCTTGGCACCGACTGCATGCTCATTGATGAGAACGTCCTTCTTCCCCCAGCAGGTCCTTCCTGGTGGGCTGCCCAGGCGAGTCGACAGTCCCGGGCTCCCCAGTGGTGACACAGCTCAGGCTTGCCTTGCTTGTTTGTTGGCTAGGCTTTCAGAACTTTCTACGTCTTTTGGTACCAGAGGCAACAGGATCTTCTTAGGACCCACCCTCCATCCAATCCCTTTGAGACACAGACCCAATCTCCCATAAGTGTCATGGGTAAGATACTGATCACTGCCCAGAAGTTACTGCTCTGGGGTTCCAGCCCTCCCCAGCCTCTCTATCAATGTTCGTGTACATCAGTGCTGGGAATCCCAGGCTCTGTTCTCTGTAATTATGCTGCTGCTGCTAAATCGCTTCAGTCGTGTCCGACTCTGTGCGACCCCATGGACAGCAGCTCACCAGGCTCCCCATCCCTCGGATTCTCCAGGCAAGAGTACTGGAGTGGGTTGCCATTGCCTTCTCCCTCTGTAATTATAGGGACCCTCAACTCTTACTCTAGTGAAACACAGAGCAATCGAGATGTAGGACCCTTCCATCATTTGCCCAAAAGGACCATTTTGGAAAACAAGTTACATATTTCCAAGGTCATAGACTCTTCCTACCTACTCCTGCCCCCCTTCTCCCCATCATGCATATGTAGACCCACACTCCTGCTTCTCTGCCCATGAAATCCTTAACTCCAGTTCCCTGACTACTGGGCTCATATCTTGTTGTTCTTATTTGCCTGTTTTTGGTGTCATTTATCCTGAAGGTTTTGAGTAAACTGTCTTTGAGGCTTTTGAAAATAAACAACATTAAAAAAAAATCAGTGTAGAAGCTCTTCAAAACATTAACTTGTTTCTGTGCTAACCTCAGAATCAAACTTTTCTGGGGATCTCTGTTTAGTGAAGAATTTCTGGAGATCATGATAGATTAAAATACACTGGTTTCCACTTGCAGTTATCTCTTTGTGCCGATCAGTGTGTTAGTCATTCAGACATGTCTGATTCTGAGCAACCCCATGGACTGTAGCCTCCGAGGCTCCTCTGTCCCTGGAATTCTCCAGGCAAGAATACTGGAGTAGGTAGCCATTTCCTTCTCCAGAGGATCTTCCTGACCCAGGAATTGAACCCCGACCTTCTGCATTGCAGGTATATTCTTTACTGGCTGAGCTATGAGAGCAGAGCTAATATCACACAAAGAGGAGAAGATTGATTGTTGTTTAGAAACCAAGTAGTTAGGGCTGTCCCTAGCTTCTGCTGGGGGATCTTTCTGACCTAGGGATTGAACCTGGGTCTCCTGCTTGGCAGGCAGATTTTTTACTGTCTGAGACCCAGTATAGTGCAGAACATAGAAATCTGTCAGATGCAGAGGACAGCCCACAGCTGAGTAGCCTGATTACTGATTTCACTTTTTTGTGTTTATCAAGTAACCTTCTTGTTCAGTCCGTGTCATTGATCAACTTATTATAATAAGTAAATCTGATATTTACTTATGAAATTGAATACCATATAAAATACACGAAATGCATTTATACAAATTCTTTTAAAGTTCATTTCTCTAGATATGTATTGTCAGCATTTGGTTAACCACTGCAAGAAATGCCCCTCAAATTTCAATGCCTTAATTTATGTCAGACTAGAACATGAGTCAGCAGGGAGACTGTCCTATTGGCCTTCAGGGACCCTGACTTTTTCTACCTTGCAGTTCCCCTTCCCCTGGGTTCTCGGAGTCCTCTCCACTTATGGGAAAAGCAAAGAGTCTCTCGGGGAGGTGCTCATGGTCAGGTCTGTAAGTGCAGCCCATTCCTTCTGCTTGCACCCCGTTGACCGGAACTCAGCTGCACGGTCATCACACCTGGACACAGGGCAAGAGAGGGTGTGTCCAGGAGGGAGAGAAGATGAATATCGATGAGGAGGAGTAGGTCTGCTATAAATATATAACCTCACTTCCTCCAAGTGTGCTATGCTATGCTATGCGACGTCGCTTCAGTCATGTCTGACTCTTTGTGACCCTATGGACTGTAACCCACCAGGCTCCTTGGGAGCCTTGTCCATGGGATTCCCCAGACAAGAATACTGGCAAGAATACATGCCCTTCTCCAAATGTAAGCTCCCTCAAAGAGCTTGCGGTAGGCAAAATGATGGCCTACAAAAATTTCCATGTTCTAATGCCCACAATCTCAGAAGATATTACCTTCATGCAAAAGAGACTTTGCAGATGTGATTAAGAATCGTGAGATAAGCATACTTTACTGGATAATCTAAGGGAGAGGTGCAATGTAATCACAAGTGTTAGAAAAGCAAGACAAGAGAGACAGAGAGAAATTTGAAGATGCTACAGTGGTGGCTTTGAACACGGAAGAAGGAGCCATGAGGTAAGCAATGCAGGCAGCCTCAGGAAGCTTCAGAGGCAAAGGAACGGAGTCTCCCCTAGACCTTCCAGAAGAAATGCATCCTTGAAAACATCTCGATTTTAGCCCAATGAAACCCATTTTGAACTTCCAATGTTCAGGACTGAAAGATAGTAAATTTATGTCGTTTTAAGCCCCTAAGTTTGTGGCAATTTTCTAGAGAGCCATAGGAAATGAATGCACAGCTCATTTTACTTTTCATCCCTACTGTGTGCCTGGTACACAGTAAGTACAGATAGCAGGTGCATTTTGCACATGAAGTTTGATGGGGAGCAAAGCAAACTTGTGAAGCAAGAACTGAAAATCAAGGAAAGTGGGGCTCCTTCCTAAAGACTGGGAGACTGTTGTCATGGAGCCCAGGTAAGGGAGGAGACCAAATTTCCAGTAAGGAGGAGACTTGGAAGGTGGTAGCCTGGGAGCAGCTGAGTAAGAAGCATGCAGCCCCAGCATGGAGGTGGATGGGCAGAGTGGTTGCTTATGATTTGGTAGTATTGGGGGAGCCGGGGAGCCAAGCTTCTATCTGGAAGGGAACTTGGGGAGCATGGGAACAATAGGCTTTCTGAGGGGAAGCTGGAAATAGGCTCTTGGGTCAGAATTCCAGAATCAAAGTCTGACCTCATGTTCTTTCTTCTTATCTGGCTGTGTAACCTTAGGTGTTTCACTAAGGGGAGCCGGGGAGCCAAGCTTCTATCTGGAAGGGAACTTGGGGAGCATGGGAACAATAGGCTTTCTGAGGGGAAGCTGGAAATAGGCTCTTGGGTCAGAATTCCAGAATCAAAGTCTGACCTCATGTTCTTTCTTCTTATCTGGCTGTGTAACCTTAGGTGTTTCACTACTATTGCTGCATAACAGATTGCCTTAAGACTTAGTAGTGTACCGCAAGCTTTGTACCATGCTCAGCATTCTCTGAGTTGAACAGGGCATGGTGGGGACACCTTATCTCTGGTCTATCATTCCTGGGTCTCCAGGGGAAAGATTACAAGGCTGGAGATGACTCAACATAGTATGGCAACCTTATATGGAAGTTCAGAGCTTCAAAGACGAGTGTCTTAGCCCATAAAGTAGAACCTGTAGCTTCTTTTATGATTTATCCTCAGCAGCCATCCAGCGTCCCTTCTGCTGCACTTTATTAGTTTACAATCAAATCACAAGCTCATCCAGATTCAAGAGCAGAACTAGATTCTCCCTCCCTGTCCTTGCCTTGGGAAGTGGCAAGGTTCTAGTAGAATGCATCAGACAGCAGAGATTGCTGCAAGTACCTTAGGAAAATGTAATCTGCCACATTGGGTAATTTTCCAACTTTTTGAGATTTGGTTTCCTCAGCAAGAAGATAGGGATAGCTGCAAACCTCCCATCTGGGTTAAAGTATCTAAAGCTTTTGACTCAGTGTCTTGAATATAATAATATCCTAAGTCCTTCCAAGAAACCAGAGAGCAGGGCTGTCGTTTCTCATGACAGCATCCACAGTTCCTTGCACAGTGGCTGGCATATGAATGAATCTAAGGGAATTGTGCCAGATTGGGGATCGCCTGTCAGTGTATCAGCTAGATACTGCTGTGTAACAAGCTACTCCAAAACTTAGTCACTTAAAACAGCAGCCATTTTATTTGTCTGTTGTTCTTTTATATATATATATATTTATTTATTTTAATTGGAGGTTAATTACTTTACAATATTGTATTGGTTTTGCCATACATCAACATGAATCAGTCACAGGTATACATGTGTTCCCCATCCGGAACCCCTCTCCCTCTTCCCTCCCCGTACCATCCCTCTGGGTTGTCCCAGTGCACCAGCCCCAAGCATCCAGTATGNTATATATATTTATTTATTTTAATTGGAGGTTAATTACTTTACAATATTGTATTGGTTTTGCCATACATCAACATGAATCAGTCACAGGTATACATGTGTTCCCCATCCGGAACCCCTCTCCCTCTTCCCTCCCCGTACCATCCCTCTGGGTTGTCCCAGTGCACCAGCCCCAAGCATCCAGTATGTCTGTAGTTCTGTGAGTCACCATTTCAGGCTGGATTCATCTCAGTGGATCTTTTGCTGCTCTCACCTGGAATCACTTACGTGGCTGCAGCTATGGGCAGTTGACTAATGTTGGATGATCCCAGACCCATCTCACACATCTCACACATCTGGCAGTTAGTGCTGGCTGTTAGTTGGAGAGCCTCAATTTTCCTCCATGTGGCCTTTCTAGCCGGTTAGCTCAGGTCCATTTGCACCATGGTCCCAGGGTTCCAACTACATCCAAAAGACAAGCCTTAATTTCTAGGCACTTCTGAAGCCTCTGCTTGTGCCTTATTTACTAAATTCCTGTTGTCTTAAAACTCAACATTCAAAAAACTAAGATCATGGCATCCAGTCCCATCACTTCATGGCAAATAGATGGGGAAACAATGGAAACAGTGACAGACTTTATTTTCTTGGGCTCTGAAATAACTGCAGATAGTGACTGCAGCCATGAAATTAAAAGACACTTGCTCCTTGGAAGAAAATCTATCACAAACCTAGACAGCAGGCATCCAGTCCCATCACTTCATGGCAAATAGATGGGGAAACAATGGAAACAGTGACAGACTTTATTTTCTTGGGCTCTGAAATAACTGCAGATAGTGACTGCAGCCATGAAATTAAAAGACACTTGCTCCTTGGAAGAAAATCTATCACAAACCTAGACAGCATATTAAAAAGCAGAGACATCACTTTGCTGACAAAAAGTCTGTATAGTCAAAGTCGTGGTTTTTCCAGTAGTCATGTATGGATGTGAGAGTTGGGCCATGAAAAGGCTGAGTGCCAAAGAATTGATGCTTTTGAACTATGATGCTGGAGAAGATTCTTGAGAGTCCCTTGGAGATCAAACCTGTCAATCCTAAAGGAAATCAGTCCTGAATATTCACTGGAAGGACTGATGCTGAAGCTGAAGTTCCAATACCTTGGCCGCCTGATGGGAAGAGTCAACTCATTGGAAAAGACCCTGATGCTGGGAAAAATTGAGGGCAGAAGGAGAAGGGGATGACAGAGGATGAGATGGTCAGATGGCATCATCGACTCAATGGACATGAATTTGAGCATACTGCAGGAGGTAGTGAAGGACAGAGAAGCCTGGTTGGTGTGCTGCAGTCCACGGGGTTGCAAAGAGTCAGACACGACTGAGCGACGGAACAACATGGCAGGTCACATGGCCAAGCCTGGACTTAAGGGATGGAAAAATAAACCCCACCTCTTGATAGGAGGGGCGACAAAGTTGCATTACAAAGTACAGGAAAGGAGGGATCATTGCAGCCGTCCTTGTAAATTCATCACAGTTAATACTGAGCTGTATAATAGAGGTTGAGATGGGGCTGGAGGCTCAGTTGCACGAGGGAGGTGGCAGGGGGTAGTGCTGAGCATACGTGAGAGTCTATCCAGCAGGACACTGGTTTGGCGAGGGGAGTTCACTGCACCTTCTGTCTCAAACCACAGGGAAATGTATCATCTCACCTAACAGGACTGCAGAGGCTGGCTTGCTCCAGCTTGGCTGAAGGAGCAGCTCAACAAAGTCAGCCATCCCAGGTCCTTACCCATCCTCTCCCTGCCCTCCTCGGTGAGGGCTTTGTCCTTTAGGCTTGCAGTATGACGACTGCAGCAATTCCCAGAGCCCCATCCAGTCACCTGGAGAAGGAAAGGCAGAAACTTCTCAGAATCCAGCCCAGCAGTTTTTTTGATTATGGCTCCTTGGGCCAAGAGGGTAGGATTGCCATGGCTGCTCATGTTAGTTTCCTGGGGCTGCCATAACAAAATACCATATGCTGGTGGCTTAAAGCCACAGAGATGTATTGTCTCACAGTTCTGGACGTTAGAAGTCCTACATCAATGTGTTGGCAGTGCCACGATCCCTCTGAAACCTGAAGGAAAATCATTGCTTGCCTCTTCCTAGCTTCTGGTGTTTCACCCCAAATCCTTGACATTCCTTGGCTCGTAGATGCATCACTCCAATCCTCCATCTTCATGTGCTCTTTTCCCTGTGGGTTCACAAAGGGAGGTGGCAGGGGGTAGTGCTGAGCATACGTGAGAGTCTATCCAGCAGGACACTGGTTTGGCGAGGGGAGTTCACTGCACCTTCTGTCTCAAACCACAGGGAAATGTATCATCTCACCTAACAGGACTGCAGAGGCTGGCTTGCTCCAGCTTGGCTGAAGGAGCAGCTCAACAAAGTCAGCCATCCCAGGTCCTTACCCATCCTCTCCCTGCCCTCCTCGGTGAGGGCTTTGTCCTTTAGGCTTGCAGTATGACGACTGCAGCAATTCCCAGAGCCCCATCCAGTCACCTGGAGAAGGAAAGGCAGAAACTTCTCAGAATCCAGCCCAGCAGTTTTTTTGATTATGGCTCCTTGGGCCAAGAGGGTAGGATTGCCATGGCTGCTCATGTTAGTTTCCTGGGGCTGCCATAACAAAATACCATATGCTGGTGGCTTAAAGCCACAGAGATGTATTGTCTCACAGTTCTGGACGTTAGAAGTCCTACATCAATGTGTTGGCAGTGCCACGATCCCTCTGAAACCTGAAGGAAAATCATTGCTTGCCTCTTCCTAGCTTCTGGTGTTTCACCCCAAATCCTTGACATTCCTTGGCTCGTAGATGCATCACTCCAATCCTCCATCTTCACGTGCTCTTTTCCCTGTGGGTTCACATCATCTTCCCTCTGTGCATGTCTGTCTCTGGGTCCCAATTTTACCTTTTAATAAGAACACCAGTCATGTTGGATTAAGGCCCACCTTCATGACCTTATTTTAACTTGATCACCTATGTTAAGACCCTGTTTCCAAACAAGGGCACATTCTGGGGTGGTAGGGGTTAGGACTATAACTTACAATCTAGCTGAATGTTGAAAATGAATCACAATGATCCTCACAGCCCTTGAATGAATGAGTGAGTGAATGAAAGACTGCAGTACTTGGAGTCTCCCATGAAGTCCGATATTAGCTTCCTGGTGAGGTTCGCAGGGTAATTTTAGCCCTAGAACTCATTGAAGATATTTGGGTATTTGTGCCTTCTGCTTATGACAGATTGTTGGTCACATTTATAATTTATTTCTGGCCTGTATCTTTAATCAGAAGCACAACCAACTCCTCAAGGAGAACAAATGCTATTCCTTCAGGAAATTTTGACAAACCACGTTATGACGTAGTTTCCAGGAATGTATTGTGATGAAGAAGTCCAGTCTGCTTACACAGACACTCAGCAAATACCCACAAGCACCCATCTCATGTACACAAACCAGCATCTCCAGGGCAACAAAGGACAGCAACTGGCTGCCTAGCAACACGGCCTCCCTGGCTCCCACCTTCCACTACCCTCTCCTATGTGGAATGCAGGCCTTTCCCCTTCAAGGCAACTCTCTGTAGATAAGATGATTAGATTTCCCTGCAGGAGGGAGTGGGGACTCTGGATACCCTATCACAAAACTTGCCAAAGTTGCTCTGTTGTTTTAGAATATATTTAGGTCTACCCAACCCCAGATATATCACACAATTCTTAGAAGCCAAACTTGAAGTTTGCACCCATGACTGAAAGTCCTGAGTAATACATAATGAAAGATTAGGGGCTGCCAGTCTTGTGGTGTGTGTGTGCTCCATCACTTTGGTCCTGTTCGACTCTTTGCCACCCTATGGGCCGTAGCCTTCCAGGCTCTGTCCGTGGGATTCTCCAGAAGGCTGTAGTGGGTGGCCATGCTCTCCTCCTTGTAGAGGAGGCACCAATTCTCTTACTTGCTCTTTTGAGGTGGTGGGGGACTGGGTGGAACTGAAGTTTAGAGTCCCCTGGGAGGGCCCAGGGTTAAAAATAAAAATCTCCTTCTTGACTATAAATTCATCACAGCAGATACCTTTAAAATGTGCATCTATCTGCACAGAGAGCTAGCACTCAGGTACTTTTTATTGTAATTGTTTTCCCATTAAAAAGAACTAGGTTCCACAGCAGGGAAAGGAGAGTGTGGGACGAATTGAGAGAGTAGCATTGAAATATATATACATGAAATCTATATACACCACCATGGGTGAAATAAATAGCCAGTGGGAAGCTGCTGCATAGCACAGGGAGCTCAGCCTGGTGCTCTATGATGATCTCGAGGGGTCAGATGGGGGATGGGATGGAAGGCCCAAGAGGGAGGAGATATATGTATACTTATGACTGATTCATGATTTTGTATGGCAGAAACCAACACAACTTTGTAAAGCAATTATCCTCCAATTAAAAATTTAAAAAGACAAAGCTTTCTAAAAAAAAATAGTGAGAAAGAAAGAAAGCTCTCTTAAAAAAAAAGGGGGGGGTGGGTATAAAAGAAAAGGACTGGGTTTCAACCAGTGGAAAGAGGAGAAGAGTGGAGTCATAGAAATCGATTTGCAGCCAGGACACTTTGAGGTCAGACCCCTATGAAAATGGGTATTTGGGGACTTATAAGTGGTAGAGGAAAAGGGTACAGAACAGAAGTAGAAGGATGTTGTAATTCTGACCAGAGTCAAGACACAGGGGGACATCAATCTTTCTCCTCACAGTTGCCTTTGCCGCTGGAAAAGATTTTTTTTTTTTTTTTTCACCAGGAGGCTTCCCTGATGGCTCAGATGGTAAAGAATCTGCCTGCAATGTGGGAGACCTGGGTTCAATCTCTGGGTTGGGAAGATCCCCTGGAGGAGGGCATGGCAACCCACTCCAGTATTCTTGCCTGGAGAATCTCCATGGTCAGAGAAGCCTGGTGGGCTACAGTCTGTGGGGTCACAGAGTCAGACACAACTGAGCGACTGACTAAGCACAGCACCGCAGCACCTGCGCTTGGCCCTTCTCCTAGGTAACAGTGTCACCACCCACCCAGTTCCCCGGGCTACTCCAGACACCTCCCTTGTCCTTAGACTCCATCAACAGGTCATGACTGTTCCACTTCCTCAATGTTGTGCGAATCTGTCCCTTCCCCGTGACCCGTTTAGTTCAG
Source organism: Cephalophus harveyi (assembly GCA_006410635.1). Classification (NCBI taxonomy): domain Eukaryota; kingdom Metazoa; phylum Chordata; class Mammalia; order Artiodactyla; family Bovidae; genus Cephalophus; species Cephalophus harveyi. The sequence goes on from SJYT01063959.1 coordinate 259,364, forward strand.
ATCCTCATACTCTCTTCCTGTCCCCATTCCTCTGCCTCTGTTCATCCTCCATCCTGCCCAAAATGGCCTTGTTGAACTGCTCATCTTATCACAGCACTCCTGGGCAGGACATCTTCCATCTGCCCCTGCAAACCTGTTCTGTTCTATTCTACTCTTACTCCTGGGAACTGACCTGAATGGACCACAACAATGGCCCCTCCTTGGCTTCTGGCTTCTGGTTGGATTTGGCCAAAGGACAGCACCACCAGGAGATCAAAGGGGAAGGAGAATGAGGTTGGGGTCTTTATAGCCCCTCACGGTGGAGACTCGCTTAGTCGCTCAGTCGTGTCCAACTTTTAGTGACCGCATGGACTACAGCCCACCAGGCTCCTCTGTCCATGGGACTGTCCAAGCAAGAATACTGGAGTGGGCTCCCATTTCCTACTCCAGGGGATCTTTCCAGCCCAGGGACTGAACCCATGTCTCCTGTGTCTCCTGCACTGGCAGGTGGATTCTTTACCACTGAGCCACCTGAAAAATCCAAAGGGAAGTGGGCTTGTCCAGGATTTGAATCTGGGACCTCTCACAACTGAGGTGAGGATCATACCTGTAGACCAGCAACCCCAAGAAGCCAACTTGGGATCCTCATGGTAGGTTCACCTTAACCAAAAGCCTCCTCAGCTCCTCTCAAGGTGACCTTCGCATGAGTCTTTCAGCAACTGCTCCTTCCCCTCATCTCTTCCTCATGTTACCTGACTCAGGTATAGCATTTTACTTTGTGATTTTACTGCATGCTGCTCAAACCTTAGTAAATAGCCTTTCCATTGAACACACCTCAGATTATCCCAGTTTGAATGTGCCTCTTTCCGCTGCATTCCTGAATGATTCACTTCTCCTACTCAAAATCCTCAGAGGTTCCCACGGCCTTTAAAATAAGGTCCAAGTTGACGATCTTGGCACTCAAAGTCCTTCATCACCCCATTTACCTTTCCAGCCTGGTTCTTGTCACTGGCCTTCACTTACTCTGGAATCTAATTATAGAGTCATACATAATTTACCCTCAGATATTTGCACCCCTGAGCATGCAGCGTCTTATGTCTAAACTGCTTCTCACTCTCTCAGTCTGATAACAGCAATACTAAAGGTCTAGCACTGTGTCTGGCATTTAGAAAACTCTCAATAATTACACAGTGAATGAAAAAAATGAGAATTTTTGAGAATCTCACTTCCAGGCCCAATGTCATGCAAAGGCATGTTTATGGATACATAAGACTCAACTCTTAAGGAAAAGGATTTCATGCCAAACCAGGCACTATATAGTCTTCTTCCCTAAATCCTGGGGACAACTGGCAAGGGGAAAGCGAGGAGGCTTCTAAGCACAAATCAGTGCAAGGTTGTACAACCCCTTCAAAGTTGGAGAAAAACAATGGCATCTTCCCCAGATGGCTGTCTCTGATGATCCCTGGGTGAATCACTGCGGAAAAAATAGAGAGAAGATGTTCCAGGCAGCCAAACACGTAATCAGTAGGAAAATCTATCCCTTCAGGGTGTTCTCATTTAGTAAACATTCCCCTGCTGTCAGCTTCCTCAGGATGGGGAAGCCCTGGTGAAAGGTAGGGATGGAGCAGGAGGTGGGAGGGAGGAGTCAGGACGGAAGAAGAGAGGAGGGAGGGAGGGTCAGTGCAGACCAGCCCGCAGGGGAGGCTTCCTGGCTCCAGGGAGTTGAGTCCATCACCTGGAACGTGGGTACCAAGCCTCGTTAGAGAGGGGGCCAGAGGGTCTGGAAGGCTTGGGATTTCCCCGCAATTCGGTGGGACAGCTAACAGAGCAACTCACCAATCCTTTTACTCTGGGTCTGACTGCTGTAGAAATAACAGCAAAATCACATAAGCAACTGGTTGATGGGTCCCAGTGGGAAGGGGAGACTCAGGAAGAGGATTCTGTGTTTCCGTCTTATGTTGTTTTATACAAATAACATGCAGAGATATTATTTTTAAAAAATGCCTAAGAGGCTATCACATCTGTGGAACTTTGGTCCAATTGGTTTTTACTTTATTTCTATATTTAAGAAAATAATTGTTATTGAATGCAGCTACTGTACCTCTAAGATTTCCAACACAGCCCTGAGTTCCAATATTCTATCCCTTTGGTCTCAAAGAGTATAGAATTGTCCCAGAAATTCTGACAGCATGTTATCATCTAAACTCCTCACTGACCTGGAAGTAGTGCCAAATCTCAAATCAGACGTCAGTTCCTAACGTCGAGGAAAGAAAATATATTATAATTTCCATGTCTAGTAAGAACATTCACTTTTTCTTTCTTCCCTGAAAATAATAATACATTATTATTATTATTATGGATGGTCAAGATAATAATACATTAATTTTTTCAAGAATCTGAGGATGCAAACATCTTTCACTAGGGCTGGTGTGAATCTGCCAATCCCCAATTTTAAGAATGGTTCCCCAGGCACTAGGAACACTCTGGGGGCACTCACTATACTGAGAAATGGGGAATTACTCCCCAAATTGTCTCCAGTTATAGATCCTGCAGAGACATGGCCTCGGCCAGGGCAGCAGGTTTCCATTCCTGTTCTGGAATCTTATCTTCTCTATGGAGCTTCATCTTATCATGTCTTAGCAACTACTGACTCTCTTAAAGCAAAGGCAAGATATTCCACTGAAGACATTGCTGGAACTTCTGAAACAAGCTTCTTCTGAAGGCAGGCCTATCATTTTATTTTGTTACAAGTCAGTTGTTCTGTCCCTAAGTTGTGTCCAACTCTACGATCGCATGGACCACAGCATGCCAGGATTCCCTGGTCTTCACCATCTCCTGGGGTTTGCTCAAACTCATGTCCATTGACTTGGTGATCCCTCCAACTTTTTTTTTTTTTTCTCCCATCTCCTTCTCTTGCCCTCAATCTTTCCCAGCATCAGGTTTTTTTTTTTTTTTTCAAAGAGTAGGCTCTTCATGTCAGACTGAAGTATTGGAGCTTCAGCATCAGTCCTGATGAGTATTCAGGGTTGATTTCCTTTAGGATTGATTAGTTTGATCTCCTTGCAGTCCATGGAACTCTCAAGAGTCTTCTCCAGCACCACCACCAAGAATTGAAAGCATCAGGTCTTCAGTGCTCAGCCTTCTTTATAGTCCAACCCCTTTTTGTTCAAGAGTATTCAAGTTGGGATTTTTGCCTCCATATAAAGATCCCTGAGAGGGATGCTATGCTGAAGACAGAATAGGTCTGTCCTTGGTCTCTGGGCCTAGTGCTCCCTGTGTGTTCCAGGCTGCCAAGAGGATCTACTGACCCTCAGATCCCATACATGATAGTGCCATCCTGCCACCAGCCCTGCTCCAGCCCCTGCCCAGTATAATCTTCCCTGGCTTCCTGTCTCATGGCTGGGGTCCCACTATGCCTTGGAACAACCCTCAGAGAACAACTGCTCCTGCCATGTCCTGACTAGATTAGTCTGGAAACCATATGAAATGAGTGTGAGGTCAGGGAAGTAATTGGCTCAACTTGTCAGGGCTTCCCTTGTGGCTCAGGTGGTAAACAGTCTGCTTGCAATGCAGGAAACATCAGTTCGATCCCTGGTCAGGAAGATCTTTAGAAAAGAGAACAGCTACCCACTCCAGAATTTTTACCTGGAGAATTCCACAGACAGAGGAGCCTGGCAGGCTACAGTCCATGGGGTTGCAGAGTCGGACATGACTGATTGACTAATACTTTCATACTTTCAGGGGGAGCTGTCACAGCAGAGGCTGGGCCAGTGAGGCCGAGGTGGACAGGCCCCATAAGTGAGACATGGAAAGAAATGAAGGCACACACAGGTTGATTTCCCAAAGAAGTTCTCCCTCCTAGAGCATCTCCTGGGACCAGCAGTTCTGAACCTGTGACTTCTTTCCTTCAGCATAGCTGCTACAACTGTGCAACAGAGAGAAGGCAAGAGGCAGGCAACCACTTGGAAAATCATTCGCTAGTGCATCTAGTCGGAGAAGGTAATGGCACCCCACTCCAGTACTCTTGCCTGGAAAATCCCATGGACGGATGAGCCTGGTGAGCTGCAGTCCATGGGGTCGCCAAGAGTCGGACACGACTGAGCGACTTCACTTTCACTTTTCACTTTCATGCATTGGAGAAGGAAATGGCAACCCACTCCAGTGTTCTTGCCTGAAGAATCCCAGAGACGGGGGAGCCTGGTGGGCTGCTTTCTATGGGGTCACACAGAGTCGGACATGACTGAAGCGACTTAACAGCAGCAGCAGTGCATCTAGTAAAGGTGAAGAAATGTGCACCCTTTGACCCAGCAATTCCACCGTTAGATGCAAACCCTGGAGAAATACATGCTCATAGCACCAGGCTAGACATACCAAGAACACTCATAACAGCATTGTGATAACAGTCAAAACAACTCAAATGTTCACCAACAGTAGCATGGATAAATAAATCTGACATATATATAGTGCAATACTATATAACCATGCAAATGAGGGCATTACAACTGCACATGGCACTATGGATGATTCTCAGAGACACAACCAAACAAAATAATGATTCTATTTGGATCTAGTAATGACTCTATTTATGTAAAGCTCAAAACAGGCAAAATCATTTTCTTTAGGAATGTAAACTTAAGTGGTAAAACTAAAAGGCAGTAAATGTTATAAGTCTCAGGGAGAGGGAGAGTGTGATAAAACAGAGACATGCAAGAGGCTTCAGAGTCCTGGCAATGTTTTATTTCTTGCTGTGAGCGGTGATGACATGAACATTTGCTTTATAGTTATTTATTAGAATATATAAGATTCTTTGCACTTTCCTGTATACATGTTAATTCTCAGAATTTAAAAAATGAAAGAATGAGAGGCCTGGTTTTAAGAAGAGCTTGGATAAGGGCCTCACCCTCTAATGCTCTCGATTTCAGAATCTACCATCAAGGTCCTGGAGGAGGGACATCCCTGCCTGGTCTTGCATCCCTGCCCTGCTCCAGCAATCAGTACAAGCCACCAGTACTGGCAGAAGCAATCTCATCATTGACTAAGCCTGACTCAGCTGGCCCTGATTGCATCTTCTGGGCTCCTGCATCCCCAAGGATGTAATTGAGTGTGTTCTGTGGGAGACAGTCTGTAATGAATTTCCTAGGATGGAAACTGAACGGAAATCAAGAGAGTTGTGCCAGATTGCTGGTATGGATCACAGCTGAGGAGTAGCCCTGATATGCCTGGCCCGGGCTGGCGCCTGGTATGCACATCTCATGTCTGGTTTCCTTCTCCTCCTCCTCCACCTCCTCCCCCATTTCCTCTGCTCAGGTGGCTGGTATGCGTGCCAGTGCTCTGAGTGAAACAGGAGGGGGTTGTGTTTAGCTCAGGCAGCTTCTCACCAGGGCATTTTCTGAGGATTTGGGTTGTTTGTTTCCACAACACTCAGCATAAATGAAGCTAACAACAATGATAATAATAAACTAACTTGGCATAAATAAAGCAGGTGCCCGTGATGGGTGGTAGTAGGTGACACTTTGCTGTTGTAAGATGAGCAGTGATGAAGCTGGGACTGAGAAGGCCACTGTCTCTCAGGAGAGCCTAGATTGAATCACCAGTGAAGCCCAGGAACTTTGTTGAAGGCATGTGGGTCCTCTTGTTGGGGCCTGGGGAGTGGTGAGGCTACAGTTGTCCTAGTCTCCTGGGATGCTGGTCATTTGAAGACTTGCTATTCCAGTGGAAGCTCAGACTTTGCTCCACCTTTTCCTCCTTTGTCCCCAGCAAGGCAGGGTCAGAAGCCCTGTACTCAATGCCTTCATTAGGGATTGCAGAGGTTGATCTTGACTACTGCCCCTTTTGCCCACTCCCTTGTCTGAAGTTGCCCCTTCCTCCCCTTGGCCTCAGAGATCTGTGCTCCCTGGCTCTGTGGATACAAATGCTCAGCTCAACTCAGATTGGGGGGCCATCCCTGCAGAGGCAGCTGCTAAGTTCCTGGGACAGAATACACTTGGCGAGACCCAAGCTTGGAGGCAGCTGGACAGGCTATAGTAAAAAAAAAAAAAAAAAAGAGGGGTGTAGGGATAGGCAGGAGGAAGTTAGGAAGGAGCCTCTATCATGACTGCAAATAGAAACCTCAGTTTGTGGTGCAATGAAATCACCGTATATGGCTTGGGAGGAAATTCTCTGCAAGGAGCTGCATGCAAATAGGTCATCAAGTAATGGCAAAAATATGCAGCCAAATGGAGGTGCCTCTGCAGGGCTTCTGTGTCTCTAAGGGCTAAGTAAGCTCCAGGAAGCCACAAGGACTCTGAGCTTCATGCCACAGAGAATGGGGGTCAAGAGATGCTCCCTCTGCTTCCCTGCCCAGCCTCCAGCCTCCTGCTTCTCCCCTCCCCACCAGGACCACACCGAGTCTGACTAGCATCCTTGCTCTCTATTGCTGAGATCAGGCAGGGATTTGGAGATTGCCTGAGACACTTTCTGGTGACTAATGCAGTACTTGAACAGGAAACAGACTGGAAAGGGCTTAGGAGGAGCTATAAATAGCTCATGTCCTAAAAAATCTAACTTAGGGAGAAATGGAATTAACACACTGGAAGGAGAACAAGGAGATCACAGGCTTCAAGCAAGACCAAGACTCCTCTTGGGAAATGAGCTTTTCTCCCAGATGGAGCTCAATTTGCTCTTGTAGGAATCAACTCTATTAAGTGTTGATAGAGTTGCACTTCTTAATCCTGAGGTTGACCAGCTAGCCCTGTCTGCCTGCCAGATATACCCTGAATTGTCTATGGTTCTGGGGATTAAGCCTTGGAGGGATCACATAAGGGCATGTGTGTGTGTGTAATGGGGGTCACTGAGGCTCAGAGCTCAAGGAGTAAAAATGTTCTCTCATTGAGGGGATGTAGAATTGAAAAGGTGTCAGTTTCCCCTCTATCCATTAGGCCACAGCAATCCCTTTCCATCTTGAACCCAGTGAGGAGAAGAGAGAAAAAGCTAGGATATCTAGCTTTGGAATTAACAGTGGATCAGCAGACTGGGGTTCTAATTCCAGCCAAGACATTCATTTGCTGGGCAACTTGGAGTAGATACTCACTTCACTAAGATTGTTTGCTTTTCTATCAGAGGGAGGAGTTGGTCCATTTCAGTGAAGCTAAAAATTTTTTTTATTTTATTTTTTGAAAGCTGGGTAACATTTACCCAAGGAAAGTCACAAAGCCAGAGCTAAGCTACCCTGGTTAAGGCAGGGACCTCACACTTAGACACATTCACTCCCCTTGTGGTATCTGCTAAAAAGCCACCACAGAAGCTCAGGGCTTCACAGAGTGCCAGTTGAAAACCACAAAACTAGAGCACTTGATAAGGGTGGCTGGCCGCCCCGAGTTCCTCCTTATGGACCCTTTTCTCTTTACCTCCATGTAGAGGCTGGAAGTTTAGAAGAATGAAAAGTAATATTGGATGATGGAGATCTAACTAACGATGTCAGTCAAAGCAAAGGAGAGTTTTTAGTTCACAATAACCACCAAACTTCTTAACATCCTCATTGGATGTGGGAATAGACTGACTGCAAAACAGTCACAATCTCCACGCACCCAGTATCCACACCCTCTGCAATGTGACTCTGTAACTCCTCCCACCAAGAAATAGAATTGATTTCCACATCTTTTGAGCATGTGCTGGCCTTGAGATTCGCTCTGAACAATATTTAGTGGAACTGATAGTATTCCAGCTCTAAGTTTAGGTCTTAAGAAGCCTTGTATCTTCTACTCTGTCTGTTACACCCCTGCTACCACGCTGCAACTGGCCTGGGTTAGTCTGTCAGGGAATGAGAGGTCACATACATCAGAACTGACTCATCCCAACCGAGACCACGACAGAACAGCCAGCTCCCAGCTGACTGCCTGAAGACAGATGAGCAAAGAGCCTTATGAGAAATATTAAATGGTGGTTGTTCTAAGACATACATTTTGGACTAGTCTATTTCTATTCTAGCTATCTATTACTAGTAACAAAGGACCCCAAAACTTAGTGGTATAAAACTATTATATATTGGTTTGTTATGATCTCCATGGTTCTGTGCCTTGACTAGTCTCAGTTGGGCAATTTCCACATGGGGTCTTTTCTAGGATGACAGTCCGTTGTCAACTGCAGCTACAGTCATCTGAAGGTTTAACCAGACTAGGTGTCTGAGATGGCTCATGTGGATGGCTGGCACTTTATGCTGGCTGTCGTCTGGGGGCTCAGCTGGGCCTGTAGATTGTTCCTTATGGTGTTGACCTCTCTACGTGGCTTGAGTTTCTCACAACATGGCCGCTGGGTTCCCAGGGGCTGGAAGAGAAAGCTGCTAGGCCAGTTAAGGGCTATGCCAGTTACAGTATGGCATAGCTTCCTCCATATTTTATTGGTCAAAACAGTTATAGGGTCCTCTCACACTCAAGAGGGAATAGATGTTTAAAAAAGAAATAGATGTTATCTCTTGATGGGGAAATGGCAAGATCATGTTTCAAAAGAGAATATAGAATGAGAGATACTGTTGAGACCATCTTTGGGAAATAAAGCCTGCCATAGCTGAATAGCATTATTGTGGCAAAAGATAAGAGGGCAGTTTTGTTTTGCGTGGTCCTTCCCTGTGGCACTGCTTTCTGTCCATCCTTTCACATAATCACACAGAGATTGGCAAGCATGGAGCAACCAGAGATGAAGACCTGCAGAGCTCTGCCTAGCATTATCAACTCCTCTGGGCTCAGCGGGAAAGAAGGCAGAGACTCAACAGCATCTCTGCCTACCAAGAGCCAGGAAAGGAGGAGGTGACTGAAGTGGGAGATAATAGCTTCTCCCCTTGGGGAGCTTCCCTGGTGGTTCTTAAGTTAAAAAATATGATCCCCAGGTTGGGAAGGTCCCCTGGAGAAGGGAACGGCAACCCACTCCAGTATCCCTGCCTGGAGAATTCCATGGACAGAGGAGCCTGTGGGCTACAGTCCAAGGGGTCACACAGAGTTGGACACAACTGAGCTGTACCTGGGTTTTCTCTTTTTCATTTTTTCTAAGGGCTATTCAACATGGGAATGAGGAAATGTGATTGCCGAATTTAAAAAGTGAATGAAGAGAGGCAGTGCTGCTGCTGCTGCTGCTGCTGCTGCTGCTAAGTCGCTTCAGTCGTGTCCAACTCCGTGAGACCCCATAGACGGCAGCCCACCAGGCTCCACCATCCCTGGGATTCTCTAGGCAAGAGTACTGGAGTGGGGTGCCATTGCCTTCTCCAGAGTCAGTGCTAAAGTGTTTTGTCAATACCTGATACTATGGAGGGGAAAATCAGATGATGAACAGGTTCAAGTTGAGATTCTCACCTTGTTACCCATATGGTGAGGCTGAAGATGTCAGTCTCTGCATGCCTGAGCCAGGCCTATCTTCAGAGGCTGGAGATCTGCAGCTGCCCTCTTTAGCTGCTACTCCCAGGAGTGGATAAGAGCTCCATACAGGCAGTGGAAGAGGAAAGATTAACATCTGCGTTCATGAGTCATGTGGTCCTAAGGAAGCTCCCCAGCTCAATCTGGGTGACTGGGCTTCTGCTCCAATTCTCACAGGTTTTCCGGTGAATGGGGAGTCCCCTGGGCCCCATTTGGCTGGGACTCGAAGCTCTTGTTCACTTCTCTCATCTTTCCCCTTGTAGGCTGACTCCTGCTCCTGAATCCAAAACCACTTCCTGTTTCGAATGTCCCCTCAGAGTCGAGATGCTGCTGCCCCCCTGATGACAGAGGCCAGAGGCTCTTCCTGCCAGAGTCCCCGCCAGGGCTACAGCCAGCCGTCACCCCCTCTGAGGGCCGGGCCCTGCTACCCCTGTCCCAGTGCTGGGGCCTGGTGGCTGGGCCCAGCAGGTCACAACAGGATGCCCCCACGTCCTGGGCTGACTTGGGCTCGGGCTGCTTTAGCACCAACATCCTGTCTTGCCCTATTTCCTACCGCGGGTAAGGTTTTCATGAAGCCCATAGCCCTGAGAGCCTGGGTGAAGAGACAGCCTCATAGAACTCCTTCCGCAGCGATCAGAACACGATAGAGTTCTGGGGAGCTGAGAGCAGTAAAGAGGAAGGTGAAAATGAAGTCAGAAACCCAGAGTGGCTCCCTCCCGGCTGACGTAACGTGCCCCCTATGATGACGTAACGTGCCTCCTGGGATGACGTAACGTGTCTCCTGTGATGAGTAACTTGCCGGCTCACAGGAGAACCAGCTCCTCCCAGTAGCGGCCACAGGTACACCCACTGCACAGACACACCCGTCCCATCCATCCATCCATCCATCCATCCATCCATCCACTGAGCAGTGGGGAGCATCTTTGAATAATGTCCTTCAAATCAAGCAAAATAAAGGGAACTATATCCACCGTAATATGGGCACAGAATAGACTATCTGAACAGAGGAAAGAAAATTTCAGGAGTTCCACCCTTAGAAATAATTTCTGTATTCTGGAAGAGGTTTTTGTTTTTTTTTTCCCTTAAAATAATGTTTAACCAAATTATAGCCTTCAGATATTATGTCTCTGGGGCTCCCTTTGATCTTTAGCTGAGCCCCTCTCCGGGGCTACGGAGGTCATGAGGTCGATGTGGCTTTTCTGTCCTCATCTTAAAGGGCAGGGCTACCTTGGTCATTAGGCTCAGGATTCGCTCTTTCACCCCACAGCCACTAGGCCTCAAGGAGCGTCAGAGAGGATCCTTAGCTGTGAAAGTCAGCCTTCTCCTCTCCTTCCTCCAAAGGCAAACCAGGGTACTCTGACAAGACTGCTGTAATGGGGCTTCTAGACTCCCAGGACCCAAGGACGCAGCCTCCAGGAGGGGAGGAGGAGGGCAGGCCTGAAGCCTCCCGCTCCACCCGCCTCCCTCCCTGTGCTCTCTCTTCTCCTCCTCTCTTAGCTTCCTCCTTCCCACATCTTCCTGCCCCTGACCTCTTCTCTTCCATAATAGGCAGAAGTGAGTACGTGGTCCTGGACCTGGATTCCACAGTCACAGGTAGACAGAGATTGGTTCTCGATTCTATCATTGACTGTGTGGCCTTGATTGAATGAGTCACTTTAGTTCTCTGAGCATTTATGGAGATGATAATACCACTGAGGTGAGGACTAAATGGGTTTAGATCTTAAATATTTAACCCAAGGCCTTATACAGGATAGACTCTTAAAGAATGTTAACCAACCGAATCTGCATCAACTAAGCCCCTACTGTGTGCCAGGTGCCAAGGGCCCAGAAGGGAACAAGGGAAATTTTTTTAAATCTCTGTTTGAATCTCTTTGAACTATACTGTAATGATCATTATTAGAAGATGTGTAAGGAAACTAAGTAGCTCCCACTGCTCGGCACTCGGGTACTAGATTTTAAGGGCTTCTGCACACCTAACAACACAGAGTAGCCTGGTGGCTGGAATGAAGTCAAAACCAGATCCTGTGGCAAATTATATCTTCATTCATTCTACAGGGCTAATTGGTTTGCCTAAAATCTACTTCTTCTCCGGGGCGGAGATCTCTAAAATAGGAGGAGGTCACACATCGGATGTGCCAGCTCTTCTATCTTGGAAGATAGCAAGCTCGGAGTCCTGTGCAGGCCTGCAGAGCCACCAGTGTTGGGTTGTCACAGGGCCCCAGAAAATGCCCCCTCCAGAGAGGTTAGGTGGGTTTTGCTTGCGGTGCCAGCTCTGGCTGATTTGGGGGCCAGGGTGAGAACCCAGGCTTGGACACCCTGCTTTGCAGGCTAACATCACCAGCCACAGCAGGCTTAGGAAGCGGGAGCTTGTTTGCCACCCTTGGGTTAGGCAAACCTTGACAATCGGTTTGGAAAGCTTACTTTCATTTTTTGCTGGCTCGACTCTGCTCATATCCAGAGATCACTTTCTGGAAGCTTTTTACTCTTCCACTGGGTATTTTTGGGGGAATGATGCTCTGTGGTTCATTACCACATCCCACACAAAGGGAAACCTGAATCAATAGAGCTCTCTACCTGACCCATGGATTGGAAGATTCAGTACCATAAACATGAAGATGTCTCCCAAATTAATATATGTGTTTAATGAAATGCCTATCAAAACCTCAATAAGGATTTTCCTAGACCTTTACAAGCTGATTCTAAAATTCACATGGAAGAGATAAGGCCAAAGAATGGCCAGAATGGCTTTGAAGAAGAGCAAGAAGCAGAGACTGACCCTGCCAGTTCTTAAGAACTATTACAAATCATTGACATAAAGAAATTTGTGCACCAAGGGACAAATAAACCAATGGGATAGAACAGAGAGCCCAGAAATAGACTCGCATATAGCTGAATACCCGATACCTGACAGGGGTGACATTAACAGGGAAAGGATAGACCATTCAATAAACAATGTTGGCTAATGGGTTATCCATATGGGAAAGTTAGTATTCAAGATGGAATGCAATTGGGATTGTATATGTATAACTGATTCTTTTTGCCATATAGCAGAAACTAATCCAACACTGTAAATCAACTATACTTCAATAAAAATTAATTAAAAAACAGAAAACAAAACAAAGATGGAATCCAAAATAAAAATAGATTTTTAAAAAATAGAATGTAAAACTTTTTGAAAGAGAATGTAAATATAAGAGGACAGATTTATGACATCGAGGTAAGGAAATATTTTTTAAAATAGAGAATAGCAAGAACAACAAACCCACAGGCCATAAAGGAAACAATAAATTTGCCTAAATTAAAATTATAAATTTTGTTCAAGAAAAGACAAAGCAAACCAAGTAAAAAGATTCATTCCAGATTACACCAAGAATATATCAAGAACTCCCACAATCAGCATGAAAAAGGCCACTCAGGAGGTTAATCAACAAAGGGTATAAATTTGAAATTCAGAAATAAATGACACCCAAGTGTCCAATAAACATAAGCAGCTTCACCTCTACAGTAACTGGGGAAACACAGATTCAAATCACAGTGAAGTTTCACTTCATCCCCATCAAATTGGCAAGACCTTTAAAATGTGCATGGCAGTGGTTCATGCTGTATAGAATGGCACTAAAGAGGGTAGACGGTATAATTGTTTTGAAGAGAAATCTGTTCCTAGTGAGTAGAGTTGAGAATGATATTTCTAATTTAATTCTAGATGTATAGGCCAGCCAATTGTCATACATGTACACAAAAAGACAAATACAAAAATGTTTTGCAACTTCAATTATAAAAACAAAAGATATCAACAGGGGACTGAGCAAATAAACCATGGTATATTCACTCAGTGGCATGCTATTCAGCAGTCTAAACAAATTAGCATATCCTCAAGAGTAAATCTCAGATATTAACATGGATAAATTTCAAAAACATAGTGTTAAAGGAAAAGCAAATAGTCATTTCATATAGTATGAGTCTATATTTTAGGTTAATCTGCTTTAAAATGTGAAAAACCATGTAAAACATTGTTTGGAAATATATGCCTATGTAGTGAAAGTATAAAAACATATATTAGAATGATAAACACTAATTCATAAAAAAGTAAATGGATCTCTTTAACAGCATGCATTATCTATAATGTTTATTTTTTTAAAAAAGAAAAAATACATCTGAAATAAGTATGGCAAAATAAGATTCATTAACAAGAGTGTTTGGTGTGTTATGTTGGGTTGGCCAAAAATTTCATTCTGATTTCTCTATAAGATGGTACACCTGAATGAAATTTTTGCCCAAACCACCTTGGTTTTCTTATGTTTGAAATATTAGAGGAAGAGCCCTCAGATCCCTGGTCTCTGAGTTTTCCCCAAAAGCATGCTTATGGCTTGGGAAAGCAAAAGGCAGAAACGTTTTTTGCCCTTATGTTATATCCAGCAGTTTTCCTAGAGACTTGGCCCACCTTAATGCACCTTGACTCACCTAGGATGTTCAATGACTTTGAGATCAATTCAGCACCAGCTCAGTGCTGTCCAAAACAAAAATTAAGAACTGTTCCTTTTCTATACAGGAGTTTGTAGGATGCTAAAACTGAAGTGTGTTTTAAAAAAAATGTTTGGGATAGCACAGTAGGAAGGAGTGAGTCATAATTCATTCTGCCGAAGGGGTGGATACAGAAAAAGCAAAGAATTGGGCTTTGAAGTCTACTTAAGAGTTGGCAAGACAAAGAGGATGACAGTGTGAGTAAGGAAAACAAGGCATGGGATTGTATTATGGGGCTGGAGGGCAGCATCTCGACTGAACACGTGCTTCAGAAAAGTCCTTCTGGCAGTGGCAGAGGATGGAAAATCCGAAGAGAAAAAAGGGTTAGAGATTGGTTAGAAGCCATTGAAAAAGTGTTTCAATGGGAGGTGATGAAAACCTTAACGACGACAATGATTTTGGTTATAGTTTCCCTGCAAAACTACAAATGAATTGAAGGTGGGGCAATGGCTTAATCCAGTTTTATCTTTGTGTACCCCACGGATCCTACAGTTGTACCCGGCATATGATAGGAGCTCGATGAATACAAACTGATGGAAAGAAGTGAGACAGGAAGCGGGTAGCTCACCCCTCCTTTGACAGATAAGAAGGCTGAGAATAGGAGAGGAGGAGTGATGTTTTCAAGGATATCCTATCTGGAAGCTTGCAGCAAAGAGCCCTGCAGCCACTCTGCTAACAAATTAAGAAGCATGTAGGTTTTTCTTTTTTCAAAGTATTTGTTTATTTGGCTGTGCCGGCTGTTAGTTGCAACACACAGGATCTTCAGTCTTCATTGCAGCACGCAGGATTTTCAGCTGTGGCATGCAAAATCATAGTTGCAGCCTGTGGGGCCTAGCTCCCTGACCAGGGACCAAACCCAGGCCTCTTGCATTGGAAATGTGCAGTCTTAGCCACTGGACCTCCAGGGAAGTCCCACACATAAATTTCTAAAGCAAAGCCTAGACAGGTAAAGTTCCATTGTAATCAGTTTCCTTATAAATCTGTGTTCTTCATGAGGAAGTACTTTCTCATTCCCTTAGGCAGAAAAAGAGTTCCTTTAAAATAGGTTAAATTCCCCAAGATGAATAATACAAGACAACATCCCTTTACCTGGCCTGGGTCCAAATAACAGGCTCTATTCAGGTGACTCTGAAAACACCTGATTGTGTGCCTTTGGCATTGTGGGCAGGGCAAGCCCAGCAGTAGTGAGAACTTTACAAGTCCTTTGTTCTGCCACCCGAGGTAATTGGCTCTCCACCCCAACATAAATTTCCAGCCACCTGAACAAAATTCACCTATGTTAACAGCCCACATGCGAAGCAAAACCACCTCTACAGTGCATACAGGTTTGAAGTGTTCCACATCCACCTTCTGTGATTCCTCTGACCTGGAGAGACTCAGTTCTCTGTGTAGGAATAGATGAAAGAATGAAGATAGAAGCTGACACTGTGTGGTTGCTGTGTGCTACCAATGTTCTAAGTATTTTACAGGTGTTAATCTTGAACTGCTGACCACATCACTGTGGTGTAAGTGCTATCGTTATTTACATTTTATAGATGAGGAAAGAAGGCCCAGAGCGGTTGAATACTTACACTGGATCCCATGGAACCAAAATTTGGGCAAAGGAACCCTGGTTCCAGAACCTAAACTTTCTTATACTTTGTACTCAGTACAAGGTAGCTTGAAGGAAAAAAAAAAAATACTTAAGAAAATGGCATGAACCAAGGGCAAGCATTGTGACTAGGCTCAGACCACAAGAAGACGGCATGAACCTGTCCCACTTATTTATTCATTTGTTCATTATTTAACACTCACTGAGGGCCTACCATGTGCAAGGCAGAAGGGATAAAATACATAAATCTACCACTAAGAAGCTCAGAGCCCAAAGACGGAGGCAGGTCAGTAATATGGCGGCATGAAGAGCCCTGGTAAGTTGGAAGGTGGGAGCTAGGGAAGCAAAGATGAAGCAGCTTGCTTACTTAAAGTGGTTCCCATGCTTTACTCTGCACTGAAATCACCTGAGATCTCTAAAAATGACTGATGCCTGGCTCCCACCCCTAGCCTTTACGATCTAATTGGCACTGGGAGTTTTAAAAGCTAATGTTCAGCAAATTTAGGAAACATTGGCCTAACGGGTCATCAGCTGGTTTGCAAGTAACACAAAACCTAACTGAAATTATCAGGAAAAATAATGAAAAGAAAAGGAGGGGCATGGGGCTTAATGTACAATAAAAAAAAGGGGACAAAAGCAAAAGATACAAACTTCTAGTTATAAATGAGTTATAGAGATGTCATGTGTAGCATGGTAACTATAGTTAATAATACCATATTACATATTTGAGAGTAGATCTTGAAAGGTTTGACATGAGTTTGAGTGAACTCCGGGAATTGGTGATGGACAGGGAGGCCTGGAGTGCTGCGATTCATGGGGTCCCAAAGAGTCGGACCTGACTTAGCGACTAAACTAAACTGAACTTGAAAGGTTTTATCATAAGAAAAACATCTTTTTGGTAACTATGTATAGTGACAGATGTTAAGGAGGTAATCATGTCGCAACATACAAATATACAGTTGCTATCTTGTACAACTGAAACTAGCATGTTATATATCAATTATACCTCAATTTTTGAAAAAAAGGAGAAACAAAGGGTATATGGTTTTGAGAAGGGTTTGATTCAGCTTTAATGATGTCACCAGAGTGAGGTTTTTCCTCTTTCTGCAGCGATGCCTCCGTTCCCAGGCTCCCCTTGGTTGCAAGTTGCAGCAGTTCTGGTCTCTGCCTTGTTTCTTCGTGTCCAGTGTAAGGAAGATGTTGATTTCCTCCTAGCTCAAATAAAAGCCCGGAACTGCATTCCACTGACTGACTGGGCCTGAACAAGTTGCTGGAGTCAGAAAGGTGCAAACCGCTGACTGGCTCAGCCTGTTTTGTAGTTTTATTTTTGTTCGGTTTTGTTTGTTTACTTTTCCTAAGTTTGATTTGCTCAGTTTGATAAAAGAGGTGTGACCAAGTAGTCAGGAAAAAAAAAGGGAAAAGGTGAAGCAAAAGTGATTTTCCGTAGAGACTGAAAGCAGATAAGTGGTCACCAGGGGTGGGAGAAAGGGTAACGGAGAGGGATGCCTTAAAGGATGTGGGGTTTCCTTTTGAGGTGATAAGAATGATCTGGAACTAGATAGTGAGGCTAGTTGTGTAACATTGTAAATTTACTAAATACCACTGAATTTTACACTTTGAAATGGTGAATTTTTTGTTATGTGTACTTTAAACATCCCATCCCCCTAACACACACACACAGTGATTTTATATACCTTGCTTGGTGGGTTTTATGTGGATCATTTTATTTAATCCTAACAACAAAATTAATTCAACTTAGGGGAATTTCCTGGTAGTTGAGTGGTTGTAACTCTGTGCTTTCACTGCCAAGGGTGTGGGTTCAGTTAGAGAACTAAGATCTTGTAAGCTGTGTGGCACAGCCACAAAGAAATAAAAATAAAAATTAGTACAACTTTATAACTACTTCATTATTCCCATTTTACACAAGAAAAAACTGAGGATCAGAGAGATGATTAATTTATCCAAGATCACACTACTAGATTTGAGATTCTAATTCGAGCTGATTTAACTACAAAACCCAAATTCTTAAACCCTTCTCATACTGCCTCTATAGCTACATAATTTCATATCTGTATATATATCGATAATATAATAGATCCATATTCAAAGTATTGATGGTCTGAATCTCTGAGTGATGAGACTATCAGTTCAGTTCAGTTCAGTCACTCAGTCGTGTCTGACTCTTTGCAACCCCATGAATTGCAGCACGCCAGGCCTCCCTGTCCATCACCAACTCCCGGAATTCATTCAGACTCACGTCCATCGAGTCAGTGATGCCATCCAGCCATCTCATCCTCTGTCATCCCCTTCTCCTCCTGCCCCCAATCCCTCCCAGCATCAGAATCTTTTCCAATGAGTCGACTCTTCGCATGAGGTGGCCAAAGTACTGGAGTTTCAGCTTTAGCATCATTCCTTCCAAAGAAATCCCAGGGCTGATCTCCTTCAGAATGGACTGGTTGGATCTCCTTGCAGTCCCAGGGACTCTCAAGAGTCTTCTCCAACACCACCGTTCAAAAGCATCAATTCTTCGGCGCTCAGCCTTCTTCACAGTCCAACTCTCACATCCATATATGACCACAGGAAAAACCATAGCCTTGACTAGATGGACCTTAGTCGGCAAAGTAATGTCTCTGCTTTTGAAACGCTGACTGGCTCAGCCTGTTTTGTAGTTTTATTTTTGTTCGGTTTTGTTTGTTTACTTTTCCTAAGTTTGATTTGCTCAGTTTGATAAAAGAGGTGTGACCAAGTAGTCAGGAAAAAAAAAGGGAAAAGGTGAAGCAAAAGTGATTTTCCGTAGAGACTGAAAGCAGATAAGTGGTCACCAGGGGTGGGAGAAAGGGTAACGGAGAGGGATGCCTTAAAGGATGTGGGGTTTCCTTTTGAGGTGATAAGAATGATCTGGAACTAGATAGTGAGGCTAGTTGTGTAACATTGTAAATTTACTAAATACCACTGAATTTTACACTTTGAAATGGTGAATTTTTTGTTATGTGTACTTTAAACATCCCATCCCCCTAACACACACACACAGTGATTTTATATACCTTGCTTGGTGGGTTTTATGTGGATCATTTTATTTAATCCTAACAACAAAATTAATTCAACTTAGGGGAATTTCCTGGTAGTTGAGTGGTTGTAACTCTGTGCTTTCACTGCCAAGGGTGTGGGTTCAGTTAGAGAACTAAGATCTTGTAAGCTGTGTGGCACAGCCACAAAGAAATAAAAATAAAAATTAGTACAACTTTATAACTACTTCATTATTCCCATTTTACACAAGAAAAAACTGAGGATCAGAGAGATGATTAATTTATCCAAGATCACACTACTAGATTTGAGATTCTAATTCGAGCTGATTTAACTACAAAACCCAAATTCTTAAACCCTTCTCATACTGCCTCTATAGCTACATAATTTCATATCTGTATATATATCGATAATATAATAGATCCATATTCAAAGTATTGATGGTCTGAATCTCTGAGTGATGAGACTATCAGTTCAGTTCAGTTCAGTCACTCAGTCGTGTCTGACTCTTTGCAACCCCATGAATTGCAGCACGCCAGGCCTCCCTGTCCATCACCAACTCCCGGAATTCATTCAGACTCACGTCCATCGAGTCAGTGATGCCATCCAGCCATCTCATCCTCTGTCATCCCCTTCTCCTCCTGCCCCCAATCCCTCCCAGCATCAGAATCTTTTCCAATGAGTCGACTCTTCGCATGAGGTGGCCAAAGTACTGGAGTTTCAGCTTTAGCATCATTCCTTCCAAAGAAATCCCAGGGCTGATCTCCTTCAGAATGGACTGGTTGGATCTCCTTGCAGTCCCAGGGACTCTCAAGAGTCTTCTCCAACACCACCGTTCAAAAGCATCAATTCTTCGGCGCTCAGCCTTCTTCACAGTCCAACTCTCACATCCATATATGACCACAGGAAAAACCATAGCTTTGACTAGATAAGACTATATTGTTTCTTATATAATTCTTTTTGATTGGGCATGATTTTTATTTAAAAAAGATAAATCCTATTTTTAACATAAGGAAGAAAAAGGTTTTTATAAGTACAGCACTTCTCTGAAGGAGATGCAAAACAACTAGAGAAGATGCGAAACTTCACAGGGACACAGGCGAGTCTGTTTGCAGGCTGTGGAAGGAGCATGAACTCCAAGGCAATAAGGAAGACTGCTCAAGGGAGTGACCCGGAGCGCAGCCGGGAAGGGAGTGACGGTCACCAGTGGGTGGACAGCAGGAGAGGGAAGAGCCGGGCTGAAGCCCTGGAGCCAGGATGGGGAGGGTCAGGATCCAGCTGGGCCATGCTTCAGGGTCTCCATCTGCCCCGCTTCCAGGTCCCTCTGCCCCTCCTCGGCCCGGACTGAATGACACCCCCACAAAGCTGCTTTGCTCTGTCTGTCCACGGGGCAGCCACAGCTTTATTCTGAGATGCTTTCCTCAGTCCTCGGGGGAACAGAAAACCTCGAGGGCTGGCCTCCCAGGCATTCTTAGAAGGCCGCTGTGGCCATGCCTTCCTGCTTTGTCCTGGGATCCTGTGACTCTTGGGCACAAACCCAGAGCAGCCCTCACTCAATCACTTCTTTGATTTTCTCCCAGTTGGACTGTCAGGGCTTGTTGGCCAGTGGGAGGGTGCTGAGTGGTGAACTGTGCAGAGAAACGACGATTGTATTTCTTTGGGTCAAAAGTCAGGTTTCTTTGCTGAGATGGCTGTGCAGAGAGGGCTCAGACCCCTTCAGATGAGACAAGGCCCAAACCAGTTTGCCTAAACAGCAAGTTGCCCAGTGACTAGCAGGTCTGCAACTTAATGCCCTCCTGACAGTGTTTTACATCTTGAGGGTATGTCCACCCCTTTTTTAATTTTATGCCATGTTTTTGGCAGGTTAAACATTTTAAATTAACATGTCTAAGAGTCTTTCCTCTTTTTTTTAAAGCCACACCATGCGGCTTGCAGGATCTTAGTTGTCCGATCGAGGGTTGAATCTGGGCCACCCCAGTGAACATGCTGAATCCTAACCACTGGACTGGGAAGGAATTCCCTTCCTATTCCTAATAAGAATATATCACATTTATAGTACCTTTATAATTAATGAGATATGTGCTTCTGATAAATTTCAGAGTGACCAAGTGATCCAAGCTTAGTCTCAGGAACTAGACACACCAGGGTTTAAATCCTAGTTCTGCCAGATACTAGAACATGGTATTTAACCTTCTTGATCTTTGGCTTCTCCAAGGGTGATGGTTAATTTTATGTGTCAACTTGACTAGGTCACAGGGTACTCAGATATCTAGTTAAACATTATTTCTAGGTGTGTCTGTGAGCGTGTTTCTGGATGAGATCAGCATTTGAATCAGTAGACTGAGAGAAACATGTGGCCTTCCCTGGTGTGGGTGGGCATCACCCACATCCTTTGAAGGCCTGGATGGAACAAAAAGAGAGAAGAAGGGAGAAATCACTCTCCTAGCCTGTTGAGCTGGAACATTTATTTTTTCCTGCCCTTGGACTGGGACTCACACCATTGGCTCCCCTGGTTCTCAGGCCTCCAGACTTGGTATGAAACCACAACACCCACTTTCCAGGGTCTCCAGCTTGCTGATAGTAGACCGTGGACTTCTCAGTCTCCTTAATCAAATGAGCGAATTTCTCGTAATAAATCTGTCTGTATCTTTACCTATATCTAATCTCTTATTGGTTCTGCTTCTCTGAAACACCCTATTACACCAAGTATAAAATTGGGGTAATAATCTCAGTCCATAATTCGCAGAAGTAGTCTTCTATGAATGATGTGAAGATGTGTAAAGTAATGACAGGTCCACTGCAGGCCCATGAGAAGTGGCAGTCTTATTTACCTAGGGTATCAGTTAGGGTTTGATCGGGGAAGCAGGGCCACACTGTGATATGGGATAAGGGATGATTATAGAGAGAGAAGTTCTCAGCCAAGGCAGCTGGCGAAGAGGTCTGGGAATGCTGTTGCCTTGACGTCGACTAGGGGCTGAAGTTGTGTTGGCCAGCAGGGTTGGCAGGTGAGAAGACAACACAGATGTGAAACAAACAAACAGCAACAACAAAAATAAAACAGAGGAAACGGAATACTGACCACCCTTGAAGAGAAGCTGGAATTTGTGTCTATTTCTCACCACCTCCTCCTTTGACAGCCTGGTGGCCCCAAGGGAGTTCTGGGAAACCCAGTTCTAGCTTTGTAAGTCGCTACAATATAAAATAATCACACTTACAAATAGGAGGGAAAACAACTAACATTTAGAGCCTACAACACACCTCCATGTATGTTTGTCACCTGATTTAATCTATACCCTGTGCTTACCAAATAAGCCGTATTATCTCCATCACCTGTTGAAAGTCTACTGGAACCCAGGTTGTCAGAGCCTGAGCACTTTCCACCAGAATTTGACCTGTGAAGCTGAACTGGGCCTTTTTTGGGGGGGTTTCAGCCCTGCAGACCCCACACATCTGGACAAGGGGAAGAATCAGCTCTCTGAACCCATCAGAGGCTGGGCTGCCCTGGGTAGTTTCTTGCCATCTAAGCTGCATCTAGGAGAAGGATTTGAATAGAAGAGCAGCTGGGCAGGAATTTAATTTTGATTAAAATGTGTTTATCTGCTACAAAATGCATGGAACTTAGAGAAAACCTTCATGTAAGGTGGTATGTGGGTGGGGTCAGAGTGAGGAGTGAATGATAGAAGAGGAGGTCAGGATGACGTACAAGGATATTGCTGAGAGGTGAAAAGCACAAATTCCTTCTGAGCATTCGCATTGGCCAAAGTCCATGGCAATGATCCAGACCCACTGGAGAAACAGCGGTGGGTGGTACAAACACCTTGTGCTTTTGAATAGCTTCCTCTTTTATTCTTTCAACAAACATTTACTGACACCTTCCAGGTACTGGGTGCTGTTTCAGCTATAGACGGAAGATACAGCGTTGATAAACTTACTGTTGCTCATCTCAAGGAGTTAGAGGTCGGGGTTTAGATGACTCTATAGTTTAGAATGGGTTCCCCCAGAAGCAGACCGGAGAAGAGAATCTGAGTTCAAGCAGTTTATTTGGGAAGTAAGTCTGGAAAGCATCAGGAAAGAACTGAGGAGGTGATAAGAGGGAACCAATATAGAACGTGTTAATGAGCAATCACTGCTGTGGGCACCTGGGCTCTGCCCTTCTGGAGATCTCTGGGACAGAGACAGATATAGCACATACCTCCAACACATCCCACTTGAGGCTGAGACATTTGGGGTATGTATCCACCAACTATTGCCCACTCTTGTTTGAAGGCTGCTACTGGTGGTGTTAAATCTCCAATACTCTGGCCTGCCCTATGCATTGGCTGAGCTTGCTGCAGAGGCCAGAGGAAACCCACAGGTATGGAGTCACAGGTGCTTGCAATAGAAAGCCATTTGTGTATATGAAAACCAGCAGCATCTGCTATACCCAGCCAGCGTATAACCATCTATCCCTTCTCCTCCCTTCCTAACCATCTCAGCTTCCGTTCAGGTGTCCCTGTCCATCCCATGCAGCCTGAGCGTCTCAGGGGAAGCTGAGCCCACCCCAGCTCTGGGCAGGGGCCCTGACTGGCACAGCCAATCAGCACACTCCAGACCTCTGGTTATGGTGTGGGTTCAAGGAGGCATGTGACTCAGTCCAGTCAGAGTGGACCTCAGGATTCCTGCTTGGAATGCTGGGTCAGAAATGGCTTTTGGTATCAGGTAGCTTCTGGCATTGAAGCTTTTCTGGTACTGGCTACAGGGAGAAAAAATCAGCCTGAAGACAAAGCCAACACAAGGGAGGGCAGAGTCAAGAGAATTGCAAAGGATAGCTGGAACTTTCCTTCTTCAGTCAGAGGAGTCTCCTACACTCCTGTTGCAGTCAGATCTCTTCCATCACATGTGGGACACAGCCACTGGTAGCCCTGACTTCCAGGGAGAGAGAGCTTCTCTTGTGCTACCTATTCACTGGTCCTGGAAAAGAAATCTGCCTGGACCATCTGCATGTCTGTTGGACCTGTCACCACTGAGCCTACGGCTGGCTGGGCCTAGGTGCTATGTCCAGTCTTGTAACCAGGAGTAGGGAGACTTTGGGTGAGTGGCTTCACTTCTCCAAGGCTGCATTTTTTTTCATCTCTAAGGTGTGGATGATAATTATCCACCTTAAAATGTGGCTGAAGATACACAAGTGTAGCACTGGGAGGGGCCGTGTCCCTGACTTGGAGTTGCTCATCACGGTGTCTCTTAGAGACTCCAGTTCTCTGCGCCCTTATTGATACCAGCCCCCAAGTTACTTTAATCAGAACTCATATATGTCATTTACTATGTACCTGTGTTCTAAGCACACATCTCCCTCTAATTACACTATCCTATAACTACTCCCCTATTATAGGTGAGGAACCTGCTATACAGAGAGGTTAAGATCTTCCCCAAGGTCACCTAGTTAATAAGTGGCACAGTTGGGATTCAAATTGAGGCATCTTGACTTCAGGGTTTGTGTAACTAACTACTTGACTATGTCTCTTAGAATAACTGCATTGTACCTATTTGTGGGGTGGATATATGTTGGATGGATACACAGATGAACTTGAGTGAGTTCCCTCTATGGGCTAGAACAGAAGAGTATCCCCATCCTAGCCCTGAACCAGCTACCCTGTGGTGGTCTGGGGAGCTTTGTTGAATGAAAGCAGTGTGTTCTAGAGTGGGCTTCAGGTGTGCATGAACAGGATCTGCCAGGGCAGCAGCTGGGCCCAGCTTGCCATGCAGGTGCAGCTGGTTTGGTGGTATTGTCTAGTCTCATGTGTCTCTAGGGGCCAGAACTGTACCCTTGGATTTCACAGGTGGCCTTGAGTATGTGTGTATCTACCTGTGACTCAGCCTCTACCATCTCCCCAGGCTGTTTGGAGCTGCGGTCAGACTACTTTCTTGATCCTGTGTCTCCTCCCCTCCCCTCCGCATACCCGCTCTGTTTGCTCTGGTTCTTACATCATCACCTCCTGCCTGTGACCTCATCTCTCCAGCGCTGATCTTCCCATCCTTGCAGCCAAATCCACACTCCCCAGAGTGCTGCGGTGGCTCTGAGGGCATTATTGACTTTGACAGATGCCATCTCTTCTCCAAACTGTCTCTGGAAGATGGACTGAATGTGTGGAAGGCCTGATGAGTTCCTAGTGACCTTGAAAACTTTTATATGTCTTATCTGTGAGAAACAGTGCATTCTGCAGCCATCAGGATGATAAGGGACTTGGACAAAGCCCCAGTGATCCTGCTTCTCATACAGTCCTGAGTCTGTTTGAGAGAGGTAAAAATGTTTCCACTTCCTGGCTTAGAAAACCCATCTCCAAAGATACCTCCCAAGGAGGATAGGCGCCAGTCAGCCTTTTCTCCTCATCTAACAAGGTCATCTGACTCTGTGTAGATAGCAGCCTTCCTTCTCTTTCTAAGTATTCTTGCCTGGAGAATCCCATGGACAGAGGAGCCTGGCAGGCAACAGTCTATTGGTCCAAGAGTCAGATTAAACTGAGCGACTAAGGGCACACCTCTTTCTAAAAGACTGAAGTGCTTTGATAGTGGTTTGGGAAGGAAGTGGATGAGACCACACTTACTGACCAGTTTTATCCCTTCCTGGAACATCTGTGTACGAGGAAGGGGTCTGAGGAAACAGACCCTTTCTTATTTGGAGGAGAAGTCTC
This sequence comes from Cephalophus harveyi, assembly GCA_006410635.1. Classification (NCBI taxonomy): domain Eukaryota; kingdom Metazoa; phylum Chordata; class Mammalia; order Artiodactyla; family Bovidae; genus Cephalophus; species Cephalophus harveyi. Next base: position 284,527 of record SJYT01063959.1, read on the forward strand.
AGGTGGTGCCCCCTAACATTTAAACGCTGTGAGACACACTCAGGCTCCTCTGCAGGAAATCTCTGCATTGGGAACCCACTTAGTTCAACTCTGACCATTCTTCAAGCCAACTGTGTGGCTGAAAATAAGAAGCCAGGCCTGATACCCCACTCCCTGCCTCCTGCCCCAGCCCCACCCTGGGACACCATCAGCTGGATAACTGATGAGGATGGAGATCACCAGCTGGAGTTCTTTCAGGAGGAGGCATGCGTAGTGGTGCTGAGACTCACTGCTTCCAGTCTGAGATGCAGATATTTTTAGGAATGAATCTGGGCCTTCCTCTTCTCCCTTCCTCTGATGCTAATGTGGCCATCTGCATCTCCCAGACAACCTTCACAAGCGCGCATTTGCCATCCCAGAAGAGTGGGCTGGGGAGAGATTGTCGTTAAATATAGAACACTAAGCCACGGCCCAGAGAGGTTGAGTTTGCCTGGCATGCTCAGAGTGAAGCAGGGGCGTTAGAGACCCGGAACCCACTTTTGTACTCTGTGACTCTCATGGTACTTTCCCTTCCTGATTAATGTGTAAATTTCTTGAATCTATTCAGTGAGGGTCTTATATAATATTTCCTTTAAGTTCACTCTAACATCGTAAGATCTTTTCTTTGACGATCTTAGTTGTATAAACTCCCAACACAGAGTCCAGGCTACCACTTTGTCCAGAGAAAGGACAATTGTGATCTTCTGTCTCCATTCCTCTCCACCTCCTAGGGAGATGGCCAGCAAAGGTGGCTTGGATGTACCAAGAGGTAGCAAGAGGCTCTGACCACTGATTCAAGAAGTCTCAAGGCTTATCTCCCTGCAATCAGCCTTCATCAGCTCCCAGCTTGCCCTACATCCAAGGAAAAGCTCAGTCTTCAGCCCTCAGACTCACCTAACAGGGGCCTTTCTTATCTGAGGCCCCCAAGTCAAAAAGTTTGGGAATAGGGTTGGGAGAGGAGGCAAAGGTCCTAGGAACACATTTATATGTTTGAGCTTCTGAGCTAGTAGGATTTCTATGCTGAGCCATGCTGTCTCACTGTGGTGGGCACACAGTTGTTCCTGCAATAGGGTTAAATTTGTTTATTTGGAGAACACATGCCATAGATAAGGTGATGGGAATCATTAAAAAAAAAAAAAAGTGATAAAGAACAGCCCCCTAGCACCATGTGCTTCTGATTATTTATCAGCTGAATAAGTTACATGAATGCAAGAATCATTTTCAGCTCACAGTAGCATCAGTGAAATGAATGAATGACTCTGTCTCCATCTCCATCCCTAGCATGGGTGTCTCAAGCCCAGATCAGCAGCAAGAAGCTTGTGTCTAGTGAGGATCTGGGCTGGGAGCAGAGGTAATGCTGTTTCCTCCATCAGTCACTCTGTAAACAAGGGAGGGCCATGTTGACCACATCTCCTGTCCCTGACAGTGCCCAGGCCTGAGCTCACCAGAATGCTTGGATGGACTGGGGCTGGTCAGGCCCCAGAGGAGTTTCTTTAGGGATAGACCTCGCCTGTCCAGTGCTCTAGAAGTATGGGCAGGACTGCAGAGACCCCAGTGATTAGGCATGCAGTTTCTGGAATCCAGAATCAAATCTAGGCTCTGAAACTTATAAACCATGTGACCTTGATAAGCTACTTTACTTCTTTGAGTTTTCACATCTGCAAAATGGGATGATAATAAAAATGCACACCGTGCAGAGCCACTGTCAGAATTAAATGAGATAATGTGTGTAGAAGACACTTTATCAACTGGCATCACAGGCAGAGTTGCATCAGAGTGGAGAGCTGCCCCTCTGAGAATCAGTGCCGCCTGAGTCTTGCAAACTGAGCAGGGACTGCTTTTGCTGAAAGTTCATCTGCAGAAAGTGAATTGAACTCTAAAGATGCTAAGTGAACAACCAAGTAGGACAATCCCTGGGAAAACCCTAAAGGCCTCATATAGGATCACATGGTGAGGGGCATGGGAAAAAATAAACCCCAGTTTGATAGGGACAAAGTGCTCTGTTAAACTTGCCTGGCAAGAGAACATAGTCTCTTCAGAGGGTGGTCTGATGCTGTGGAAATTCCAGCAGCCTGGAGACATGATACTGTTCTCTTACTGCCCAAGCCTGCCTGTTCTCCTACCCCGGGGTCAGCTCTGTTCCAAGAACATTTATATTGGGCCAAGCCCATGACAGGCGCGTAGGCCCCAGAAGTAAGACATACCTCCTGCAGGTGGGATGCCTGTTTCATTATCACTGCTACCAGGGCAGTCTGCCCAAGGTGTTTGCAGTATTTACAGTTCACAAAGCAGCTTCACACCCCTCTAACTGTTCACACTGTCTTTTCTATGAATGGTGCTCTCTGGAGCTGGGGGCAACCAGGGAGGGTGGGCAGAGCAGAGATTAAGGTAGCCATTTGACAGATAAGAGAAGAGGGTGCTTGCGTGATTTGACTAACGTAACAAGTGAAAATTCCATAGGAACCTGGAATGTCAGGTCCATGAATCAAGGTAAGTTGGAAGCGGTCAAACAGGAGATGGCAAGAGTAAACATCGATATTTTAGGAATCAGCGAACTAAAATGAACTGGAATGGGTGAACTTAACTCAGATGACCATTATATCTACTACTGTGGGCAAGAATCCCTTAGAAGAAATGGAGTAGCCCTCACAGTCAACAAAAGAGTCTGAAATGTAGTACTTGGATGCAGTCTCAAAAATGACAGAATGATCTCTGTTCGTTTTCAAGGCAAATCATTCAATATCATAGTAATTGAAGTCTATGCCCCAACCAGTAATGCCGAAGAAGCTGAAGTTGAACGGTTCTAAGAAGACCTACAAAACCTTCTAGAAACAACATCCCAAAAAATGAAATGTAGTACTTGGATGCAGTCTCAAAAATGACAGAATGATCTCTGTTCGTTTTCAAGGCAAATCATTCAATATCATAGTAATTGAAGTCTATGCCCCAACCAGTAATGCCGAAGAAGCTGAAGTTGAACGGTTCTAAGAAGACCTACAAAACCTTCTAGAAACAACATCCCAAAAAAGATGTCCTTTTCATTATAGGGAACTGGAATGCAAAAGTAGTTGTCTGAGGAAGCCTTACAAAAACCTGATAAAAGAAGAAAAGCTAAAGGCAAAGGAGAAAAGGAAAGATACACCCACTTGAATGCAGAGTTCCAAAGAATAGCAAGGAGAGATAAAGCCTTCTTCAGTGATCAATGCAAGGATATAGAGGAAAACAATAGAACTGGAAAGACTAGAGATCTCTTCAAGAAAATTAGAGATACCAAGGGAACATTTGATGCAAACATGAGCACAAAAAAGGACAGAAATGGTATGGACCTAACAGAAGCAGAAGATATTAAGAAGAGGTGGCAAGAATACACAGAACTATATAAAAAAAGATCTTCATGACCCAGATAACCACGATGATGTGATCACTCACCTAGAGCCAGACATCCTGGAATGTGAAGTCCGGTGGGCCTTAGGATACATCATTACAAACAAAGCTAGTGGAGGTGATGGAATTCCAGTTGAGCTATTTCAAATCTTAAAAGATGATATTGTGAAAGTGCTGCCCTCAATATGCCAGGAAATTTGGAAAACTCAACAGTGGCCATAGGACTGGAAAGGGTCAGTTTTCATTCCAATCCCAAAGAGAGGCAATACCAAAAAATGTTCAAACTACCACACAATTGCACTCATCTCACATGCTAGCAAAGTAATGCTCAAAAATTTCCAAGCCATGCTCAACAATATGTGAACCATAAACTTCCAGATGTTTAAGCTGGTTTTAGAAAAGGTAGAGGAACCAGAGATCAAATTGCCAACATCTGTAGGATTATCAAAAAAGCAAGAAAGTTCCAGAAAAACATCTACTTCTGCTTTATTGACTATGCCAAAGCCTTTGACTATGTGGATCACAACAAACTGTGGAAAGTTTTTCAAGAAATGGGAGTACCAGACCACTTGACCTGACTCCTGAGAAATCTGTATGCAGGTCAAGAAGCAACAGTTAGAACTGGACATAGAAAAACAGACTGGTTCCAAATCAGGAAAGGAGTACATCAAGGCTGTATACTGTCACCCTGCTTATTTAACTTATATGCAGAGTACATCATGCAAAATGCTGGGCTGGATGAAGTACAAGCTGGAATGAAAATTGCCGGGAGAAATATCATTTATCTCAGATATGCAGATGACACCACCCTTATGGCAGAAAGTGAAGAACTAAACAGTCTCTTGATGAAAGTGAAAGAGGAGAGTGAAAAAGTTGGCTTAAAACTCCACATTCAGAAAACTAAGATAATGGCATCTGGTCCCATCACTTCATGGCAAATAGATGGGGAAACAATGGAAACAGTGACAAATTTTATTTTCGGGGGCTCCAAAATCACTGCTGGTGGCTGTAGCCATGAAATTAAAAGATGTTTGCTCCCTGGAAGAAAAGCTATGACTAACCTAGACAGCATATTAAAAGCAGAGACATTACTTTGCTGACAAAGGTCTGTCTAGTCAAAGCTATGGTTTTTCCAGTAGTCAAGTATGGATGTGAGAGTTGGACTATAAAGAAAGCTGAGTGCCAAAGAATTAGATGTGTATAAGAGACAGGTTATATATCAATTATACCTCANGACATTACTTTGCTGACAAAGGTCTGTCTAGTCAAAGCTATGGTTTTTCCAGTAGTCAAGTATGGATGTGAGAGTTGGACTATAAAGAAAGCTGAGTGCCAAAGAATTGATGCTTTTGAACTGTGGTGTTGTAGAAGATTCTTGAGAGTCCCTTGGACTGCAAGGAGATCCAACCAGTCCATCCTAAAGGAAATCAGTCCTGAATATTCATTGGAAGGACTGATGTTGAAGCTGAAACTCCAATACTTTGGCCACCTGATGCAAAGAACTGACTCACTGGAAAAGACACTGATGCTGGGAAAGATTGAAGGAGGGAGGAGACGGGGACGACAGAGGATGAGATGGTTGGATGGCATCACCGACTCAATGGACATGAGTTTGAGTTAACTCCGGGAGTTGGTGTTGGACAGGGAGGCCTGGCGTGCTGCAGTCCATGGGGTCGCAAAGAGTTGGACACGACTGAGCAACTGAACTGAACTGAACAGGTGATATGCACTGCTGCCTCTTTCCACCAGTTTTATTCTAAGGCCAGTCCAGGTGAGGGGAAGGGCCTATCCGCTATCAGGGGTTTGCTGAAGCCCAGAGTGGTTAAGAAGCAAAGCAAGAAGGAAGGGCCACGGCCGGTACTAGAAATGGTATGCCGCTTCCCCAAGTCCAAAAGGGGACACAGAGGGTTGCTTTCCAGCTTCTTAGGTCAAGGAGCTTGAAGCCCAGCGCTTGCCTCTCTCTTGACATTTGGATACCCACACCGGGGTTTTCATCTAGCAGCACCACCACGCCTTGTCCCCATCGGCCCTCTGCTGGTCTCAGAATTGCACTGATCTCGGTGGGAGCGCCGGACTGCTCCCTACTCTAGGGCCGGGCTACAGCCCACGTGCGCCCGCGGCTGCCGCGGTGACAGCTGGCCCCCAGGGGCGGGGCGGCTGGAGAGCGGGGGTGGGGGTGGGCTCCGCGCCGCGCCGCCATTGGCTACGGGCCTCCACCTGGGGGCGGGGCTGCGCCGCCGGTGGCCCTGTCATTGGTCTCGCCGCAGATGGGGGCGTCTCCCAGTCCTGTCCGCCGCAAGGCGCAGAACCGCAGGCGCTCGCCGGGCTAAGCCTGCGCGGGGCCGCCTAGCTAGCTCACAGTTCGGCAGGCGGCCTCCGGGTCCTGACCACTGCGCCCGCGGCCCTGGGCGAGAACAGAGGCTAGACTCGAGGTTCGGCGGCCGGCGCCGCTCTCGTTAAGAAGGTAGGGGGGACGGGAGGGAAGGGGAGAACGGGGTTCCAGGAAGAGCGGGCGGGGACGTTGGTAGCCGAGCCTGGACTCTGCGCCCTAGCTGGCGCCGGGGAGGGTCAGGTGCGGCGGCAGCATCTCCCGCCTCAGACCCTCCCCGCGGGGCGCCCAGAGAGCAGGTGGCGCTGCCCAGGGAGGCCGGTGTACCCCGATAGCTCTCTGAATCCATTAGAACGCAGTACCGCGGACGACCTCTTACTCCGCCCCACAACACCCAAATTCTTCAATTCTAAGCCTAGAAAATACCCAAACGTCGACATGGAGTGGGAACGACGCGCCAGCAGTACCGCCTGCCACCGGGGCAAATCATCCCCAAACTTATCTTCCCACGATTTGGGCACCTAGCCTGTCACGTTCTTTCCCGGCGTTTCGCTGGGCGCACCCCACACCCCAGCCGGGTTCCCCTCCCTCCTTAACAACAGGAAGTTAAGTTGGGCCAAATGTCGGTGGCCTGGCCGCCTGCGGGCTGGGACTGGGTCTGGGACGGTGGCTCGAGGGGCCATGGAGCTGTCTTTTTCTGAACCTCGCTCCCCCAGCAGCACGCACTCACCCCAGGCACCGGAGCACCCCCGCCGGGCTTGCCCGTGCGGACTGGCCCCGGGACCGCTGACTTGACTTCCAGGCCGGGGCAGGTGGGGTTAATTTATCCTAGGCCAGCCTTTCGGCAGAACTGGGAACAGCTTTTGCTGGTTGGGGAGGAGGTGTGTTGAAACCAGAGTAAACGTGCGTCTCCTTCCACATTGTTTATTCTAAAACCAAAGAGCTTTTATTTGGAGGCACACCGGGCCCTACTGGGACCTTAAGCAGTGTGGGGACCTCTTTCTGTCAGTCTTGCCTGCTCACTACAGTCTTGGGTGGTGTCCCTGAAGGTTGAAGTCCCAACCAGTTCCCTTCTGGGCGGCCTGGTGGGAGAAGTCAGCAGCTGGTTGGCCCTGAGACGTTTGCTTGCCTGGGTGCTCTGGGACCGGGGTCCCCTGGGTCTCCAGGACAGATCTGTTCCTGTCCCTTGCCCAGGGGAAGGGGGCCCAAGGGGGACTGAGGTCTCCAAGGCAGCCCCACACGATGCTGTGGAAGCTCTTATTGCAGTAAGAACTGGCCTTCAGATAGGGAGATGTTTTATTAAGCGCCTACAGAGCGAGCTAGGCACTTAAGTGTTGGCTTGTGGCACTTTTGTGGCCAATTTCATGGTAACTAAAAACCTCTGAGAGGTTTGCCCTCCTCATTTTAGAGATGGGGAAACAGACTCAGGTAGGGTAAGTGCCCAAGGTCACATAGAAAGTGGCATAGCCAGGATTTGAAACAGACTGCCAAAGCTCAGGCCCAGGGCTCTTCCTGCGGACCCATGGCTGTGAAGAGTGAGTGTGCTGTGTTGTAGGCTCCTGGCCTCTGAAAAGATTCCGTCCAAAGATCCTGAGGGTGCTTCTTCTTATTTATTTAATTTTTTGATGTGGGCCATTTTTAAAGTCATTATTGAATTTGTTACAATATTGCTTTTGTTTTGTTTTATTTTTTTGGGCTACAAGGCATGTGGGATCTTAGCCCCCCAACCAGGGATCAGACCCGCACACCCTGCCTTGGAAGGCGAAGTCTTAACTGCTGGACTGCCAGGGAAGTCCCCTGGGTGCTTTTTTTTTTTTTAAGCAGAGCACTTGAACTGACCCAGGTTAGCCAAGTTGTTCAACCTGCAGACGCCTTGCCCACCCTGTCCTTCAAGGGTGATGGCAAGTGTTGGTCATGCTGGGAGGGAGAGGGGTTGATTGTTGGAGTCTGGGTGGTACTTGAGGGGGAAGGCTGCCTCTGCCGCTGTTGACCTGAACCTACCTCTGAGAGCTGACTTCTGCAATGATTTAGAGGGACTGTTATTTGCAATAATCTCTACGTTAGGACCGATTCTAGTTTTATTTTATTTTTTAGGAGGGAGGGCAGATATTGAGGTACACCAGCTGTGATTGTAAGGTGACTGAGATCCACAGTTGGAGTTTATGTTTATAAAAAATGAAATCACTGCCTCTTTCCTTCTTCAGGCCCAGGGCTGGCTTTCTGCTCATCCTTCTCTTGTAAAAGAAAATTGTGATTAGCCTAATACCAATTAGTTACACCTTAGTATAAATCAGCTTATGAACTAAGGCTGGGTGTGGTTTGGTCATTGGAAGCCTATTCCCAGGAACTTTAAGGAGCACAGGAGCACTGAGTAATCCCTCTCTGCCTGTGATTGGGATCTGTCTCTTTTCTCCACCCACGTCCACACCCATCTGGGTGTGCCTCCCAGTCCTGGGCCCTGTTCCTTTCACTCCCTACTACTGACGGGTAGAGGTCCTGCCTTCCTGGGGAGAGCTTGTCTCTGCCAAGAGGAGTGGGGTTAGGTGCAAGAAGATTTGGGTTGAACATTGTCAATCTTTGAGGCCTTTCCAGGGCTAGAGCATCTCTGTTGTTTAAAGAACCAGAAAAGGGAACACTGTATATCATGCTGGGATTTTTCATTCTTTATAATCATTTGATCCTCACAGTAGCCCTCTGAAGTATGTAAGGTTATTCCCATTTTACAGATGAGGAAACTGAGATTCAGGGACTTACCTCTAATTACAAGCCTAGTGAGCGACCAAACTAGGACTCTGTTCCCCATCTGCATGAATGAGGTCTGCATGGTGAATTCAACACTGAGAGAAACAGGAAAAAACTGTGGCCATCCTCTGAACTTTGGAGGCTTGGTGTGTGTAGCCCTCTGTTGTGCTTATGATTCCCCAGCTTATGTTGTAATTTTTTTGTGAACATTTCTTTCCACCCCACTGTGAAATGGCATCTAAAATGCTCATAAACATGGCATATTTATGGAGGTCCAGTGGTTAGGACTAGGCACTTCACTGCAAGAGCCTGAGTTCTATCCCTGGTTGGAAAACTAAGAAAACAAACTGCGCATTGCAGTCCCCACCCCCACCCCAATCATTAACATTTTCAAGCACAAAAATAGAATAGTATAATGAGCCCCAAATACTCATTATTCAGCTTCAGCAACCAAGATCATGCCAGACTCACTTCATCTCTCTCTTTCTCTCTTTTTCTTCCCTATTTTGAAAAGCAGGTTCTTTCATGACCACATCACTATTATTGCATGTAGCAGAATCAACAGTAACTCTTTGGTCTCGTCTGTATATAGTCAGATGAAGTGACCTTCATCATGAGTTTGTTCAAATCACGATCCAAACAAAGTCTGTGTGGTGCCTTTGGTTGTTAGTCCTTTTACGCCTACTTTAGTCTGGAGCACCACCCCCTCTGAGGCACTTCTGCTTTTATCCAGCCGTTACCCTCTGTCTTTAAATCTCCCACTGGACAGTGAACCCTTTGATGCTCAAGTCTGCTTTTGTGCTCTGTTGGATCCCCAGTGCTGTCTCTGGGATGGGGCAGGGGCGTGGTGAGCATCTGCCCAGTGATGTTGTGGCCACTCAGGAAATGCATATTGAATGAATGAATCCTGTGGTGGGTTTGTGTGACTGCCCGTGCATGTGTTTAGCTAAGAGGTTTTTTTTTTTTTTTTTTAAAAAAAGATGACTTGGCGAGTGTGGATATTTCCTCTGCAAGCGTCAGCCTGTAAACATCCTGAAACAATAGGAGAACTATTTGCCGTGCTCTCTGGCACTCTGGTTTGCAGTGTGGGGAGCCCAGGCAGCTGCCGAGGTGCCCTGATCAGCAGCTGGCCTCCCCAAATCACACGTGGGGCTGACAGGGACTGAGGTCATTTCTGTCCAAGCTCTGAATACTGACTTATGCAGCCACAGGCATTACCACATTAGGAGTCAGGCATTTGGCCTTGGGCTCCCCAGAGAATGCTGTCCACCTCTCTCTGGGCAGTGCAAGATTCTTGCCTTGTGTCTTCGGGAGCCTTCTCTATCTGGCCTCATACCTGGGCAAGGTGTGGGCTCTTCTCAAATCATTATCCATCTGCAACTGACAGACCGTGACAGAAAACACACACTTATAACCTTTCAGTGTCTGGTCCGAATTTATGGTGAAGAGATAGTATCACCATCGGCACCTTTGTAGGCGTCCTAATGAAGGAGACCAGAGGCTCAGTGAGAAGGATGAGGTGTGTTCCCGCCCCTGATAACATGCTTCACACCTGGATTCCTTGTCACATCTCTCCAAGGTGCTGGGCTCTCTGATAGCCATCTTCTGACCCACCCAGCAAAGACCCTTCTCTGCAAATAGGCCCTAAATGAGGAGGCTTTTTTCTTTTCCTCCTCCTCCTCCTTAAACATAAACAGGCTTTTCCACTAGCCATTAAGTATAAGAGAATGTTGTTTTTCTCTCTGTATGGTATAGATAGAGTTAATTTTTTCCTGTATATTATATTTCTCAGCATTTTTCTAAAATTTTTATAATAAAAATGTTTATATTCTAATGGAAAATCAAAATATTTGGGGATAATTTTCCTCTTAAAAAAGAGAACTTCCTTCAACTGATTTGTGTAGGTAAACAAGATTATACGTGCATTCTGTCCAGTTTTATGTGTGGATAGGTTCCTATACCCATTGGGATTTTGATATTTGCCTATTTTATTTTTTGACATTATTTTAAAGAATATGTCTGTGTTTTTATTTACATTTTTAAATGTTTGGCCTCACTGTATAGTTTGCAGGATCTTAGCTCCCCAACCAGAGATGGAACCCAGACCTGTACAATGAAAGTGCCAACCACCAGGGGATTCCCATACCTAAGAAAGCTGGAGCTGCGGAGACAGGAAGCTGTGGAATCCACGCAGCCTGACCCTCTTTCCCATTGTACCACCTCACTTTCTTTCATGAGAATTTCATTCTGGTTTCCTCAGAATGAAATCATTCTCATGGTAGGCTCTTGATTTTGATTTTTTTTTATTCAGGGAGTTGGCGATATCAAAGGAAGACAGCATAACATAGTGGGTTAAGAAAAAGGCAGGGCAAACCTTTAGGCTCAGACGGCCTGTCTCATCCCCTTGGGAAAATGCCTGATGGCCAGATGCCCCACTCGCCTCGCTTCGGGGGGCCCTGACCCCTCCCTCCACCATTTTCTGTTTTTCTCCCTGCCACCTCCTCCGAGGTAGAAAGCACAGCTGCTCTGCGCTGATAAGGCTCCTCCTTCTCAAGCCCGGATCATCTGGTCTCTGAACTCAGAGTTAGTGGGGTGTCGGAGGCACGGGCCTTCTAGTCACAAACAAACCTTCATCTCAGGGCTGGGTCACAGTGGAGTGTGATTTTTGAAATGCTTCCCTTTTCTGCCAGCTGTTGAGAAAATGTCCATCCCTGTGTCCCAGAGGAAGAGCCGTTTGTGAATACCAGGTATGTTGGTTGTTGTTTAGTCACTAAGTCGTGTCTGACTCTTTTGAGACCCCATGGACTGTAGCCTGCCAGGCTCCTCTGTCCGGGGGTTTCCCAGGCAAGAATACTGAAGTTGGTTGCCATTTCCTTCTCCAGGCATTCTTCCCAACCCAGGGATTTGAACCCACATCTCCTGCATTGCTGGTGGATTCTTTACCAATGAGCCACTGGGGAAGTCTGGTACTAGGTATTGTATCGTTTCTTAAATGCAATTGCTCTAAATATTACTACAGTTTATCCTAGGAAAACCTGTGTGTCTCCCTGGTGGCTGGCAGTGAGTTGTGTGTGTCTGTGTGTGGATGGTGTGGTGTTTGTAGGGTTGGGATGTTAGCGTGTTCTGTACTTGTGCTGGTGTTTCTCTCCCCTGAGAGTCAGAGCAATCTCCCTGTCCCTCCTCACCTGAACCCCCCTTCTCCTGGAGGTGCTCAGAGACCTTGATGCTCTTGTATTCCTCCCAAGGCTCGGTCAGCTTTCTCTTTGGGGAATACAGAGATCAAGGCAGGGACTTGTTTCCTGCTGGTTTGGGGCTCAGGTTTTCCCTTTTCCGTGCAGCAGAGGATGTCTAGTGCCGAAGTCCTTTCTAAAGGCAACAAGGTAGGATAGCGAAGAGTTGGCTGGCAACCCCTGATCCCTGAGCTGCTGCATCAGCAGCAGCTGTTTAATGGAACATTTGCAGGCTGGAGCTTCTGACACACCAAGTGCAGAAACCCAACAAGCCCAGAGACCGAGGGGGAGTCTAAGAACATCTCGTCCTGCGCCGTAGAATCAATGTGTTAGGATGCGGAAACTGCTTCTTGGCTCTCGTGACTCCGAATGGTTGGCTTTGGCTACTGATCTGAGAACTGACTGTATATGGTGACGAGCTGCAGGATCTCAGGGTTTAACTTGTGCCAGGGCCAGGAGAATGAAGTGTAGGGGAGGATGAAGAAGTGCCAAAGTCACTTGGACGTTCTGATCACCAAGGAAAGCTACTGGGGGCCTGGTAGAGCTGCTGAACCCTTCTGTTGGACAGCTTCATCTCAAGGGAGCAGCATGGGGGGTTGAGGTGTGGCCTGTGGAGTTCACGGCTGCTGTAAAGTTGGGGTGCTGATGACTCCGCATATCAAGACGGCTGGGCTCTTGCACAATGGAATAGAAAGATGATAACAGTCAGGAGCTCTCTGCTTGGAGGGGTGAGAAATCCGATAGTGGAAGAAAGGGACAGAATAGAGGATTAAGTAGGGGAGTCAGGGAAGCCTCTCTCCAGACCCTCCAGAAGAGGATACAGTCAATCTGTTTCCTAAGGGGATGCCATGGGGGGCTCATGCAACTAGTTGCGGACTTGGAGACCAAGGGGTTCATGCTCGGAAAGCTTCTGGCCATCTGCCTTGCTTGCAGCAAGTTGCTATTGTGAGGGAGGAAAGAAGCTTCTTCTGGATTCCTGGCTTGCTGCGACCAGGGGACCCAGGACTTCCTGCTTGGTCCAGGTCACTATCTCCAGCTTGGGCGTGTCTGTTACCTTGTACCTGACATCTTGGGCTCTCTTAAAAATGACTCACGCATGGGAATTACCTGGTGGTCTAGTGGTTAGGACTCTGCACTTTCATTGCCAAGGGCCCAGGGTCCATCCCTGGTGGGAGAACTAAGAGCCCACAAACTGCATGGTGCAGCCAAAAAAAAAAAAAGCCTCGCCCCTCCCCTACCATGTGCATGGATGATGGTACTCACCCTCCCTCATCCCATGTGTACACACACACACACCACACAAGTGATGCTACTCACCTCCACACACACATGCATAGACGGTGGTGCTCACTCAGCCTCCCCCCCACATACCTGGATGCATGACATCCACCTCCCCCCACACAGATGAGGCTATTCACTCCACACATTCATGAGTGCGTGGTAACATGTCCACTCAATACAAAGAGAATTCAATGAAAAGCAGTCCCCCAGTCCTCAGTTCTCTTCCTCAGTGGCACTAATGTCCCTGGTCTCCTTGGCTCCTTCCAGATAGTCTAGGCATATATTTGTGCCTGTTTCCCTCTTCACTCCTCTCCCAGGCTGGAAAACCAAAGGACCCGTGGGGCTGCCGAGACTCAGCAGTTATCTGAATTAGCCAGGCATGGCTTGACTCCTGCCCTTCTACCCTGCTCTGTCGCCTCTCTCTCCCATTTAGGACCCTCCTTGGGCTGGATCTGTGGGTCCTGAGAGTCTGGGCACTCAGACACTCAGGGGCACTTTCTGGGTGCAGGTGATGGAGGCACAGACAAACAAATGTGCTAAGACAGACCTGGGCTTGAATCGGAGCCACGTGGCCTTGGGCATCAACGAACCCTAGTGTTTAAAAAAACCCTAGTCTGTTAAAAAAAAAAAAAAAAGGTATCACAGCAAACTCAGGGAACTGATGTAGAAATAAAATATTTGTGAAGTGCCCCACTTAGGTAGGCACTCAGAACTCTCAGTTCTTTTCCACTTGTAAGGAGTGACCCATTTTCAGAATGAATGACACTGGCATGGCATCCTCTGGATGACTTCCTGGAAATTTTCTTGGTGGATCCCTGAGCTTTTATTTCCCTGCAGATGGCAGCCAGTTCTCCATTTTCTGCCAAGTTGGGCTCTCCCCTACCACCTCTTCCTGCTGTGTCCTCCCCAGCCTCTGAACACCACCTCTGTCCTTCCATCCCGTCACCTCTCCCCTACTGTTGGTGAGCAGGAGGCAGCAGGCGCCTGGAGAAAGCTCTGGGCTGTTTATGGCTGTTCTCTGGGGGTGTTTATGCTGTAATCTTCTTCAGAAGCTCCAGCAGATGTCTGTTTATTGCTGAAACTTCATCTTTATCTTCAGCATAAGAGAAGAAAGAGGCTATTTTTAAAGAACTTTAATTGGCAGGTCTGCACACCATGGCCTAGATTGCCTCCAAGTTTCATTCTTCATCATGCTCATTCTACCCATTTGAAACCCTTCAGATCCAGGCAGAGAGACCTTATATGTCCTGATTTTAGGGCAGCACTTACATTTGGCAGGCAGTGGTAATCTCTTAAAAAGGTAGGTCAGGGAAGCAAAGGCAATCAGCTGACTGTCTTTCTGGGTTGGGACAAATGGAGTACGAGAGAGTAGCATTTGTGTGTCCATAGAATCCAACATCTTCCCCCACTTCTGCGCCTGCCTTCTCCCTACGCTGAGAGGGGCCTGCCTGCTGCCTGCTGCCTGCTGATTGGCTGGGAGATCTTTAGCCTTAGCTTTCCCTTTGAACTCAGGTGGGGCTCAAGGTAAGGGGGGAGTGGAAGCAGGTAGTTTCAAATGATACTGACCTCTCAGGAGGGAGGATGAGTAGAGACTATGAGTCACGGAAACTTGAGATGTCAGATTGGAAGGGACCTCTGAGATCATCTAGTTCTCACTCCTGCCACCTTGTTTCTTTTTTTTTTTACCTATGGGGAAACTGAGGGTCAGAGGCTTCTTGTGTTTTTGTTTGTTTAATTGAGTTTTTTTAGCTGTACTTTGCAGCATGTGGGATCTTAGTTCCCCAACCAGGGAGGGAAACCACACCTCCTTCAGTGGAATTATGGAGTCGTAACCATTGAACTGTCAGGGAAGTATCAAGGGTTCGTGATACTGAGTGGGGCCAGAACGTGTGGTTCCTGGCTCAAGGTCACCTAGCCAGGTCAGAGTCTGTTCTCCATCCTCCATTTCTGTCGGGCTGTGAGCCTGTGACCAGGCTCGGGCAGCGTGCTTGGATCTGGCCTTCCCTTTTGCAGCACCAAGCTGCACCTCCCCTTTCTAGCAGGTCTCTTGTGCTTTGAACTGGGGCTTCCTCGGTGGCACTAGTGGTAAAGATCCTGTCTGCCAATGCAGAAGACACGAGATAAGCGTTCAGTCTTTGGGTAGGAAAGATTCCTTGGAGGAGGGCGTGGCGACCCACTCCAGTATTCTTGCCTGGAGAATCCCATGGACAGAGGAGCCCAGCGGGCTCCAGTCCAATGGGCTCGCAAAGAGTCAGACACGACTGAAACAATTTAGCACCCTGGTGGCACTGGCTTGCACAGTGCTTTGGTGCAACATCTTCCCTTATCAGAACTACTGCCCCCAGAGTTCTGGGGCCTAAAATTCCCACCTTTGTCTTCAGCCTTTGTCTCCAAAGGGCCTTTGTTAAAAATATAGAATTTAGTATACTGTATTGGCATTTTTCTTTCTGGCTTACTTCATTCTGTACAATAGGCTCCAGTTTCAACACATATATGGAATTTAGAAAGATGGTAATGATAACCCTGTATGCGAGACAGCAAAAGAGACACAGATGTATAGAACAGTCTTTTGGACTCTGTGGGAAAGGGAGAGGGTGGGATGATTTGGGAGAATGGCATTGAAACGTATAATATCATATATGAAATGAATCACCAATCCAGGTTCAATGCATGATACTGGATGCTTGGGGCTGGTGCGCTGAGATGACCCAGAGGGATGGTACAGGGAGGGAGGAGGGAGGGGGGTTCAGGATGGGGAACACGTGTATACCTGTGGTGGATTCATGTTGATGTATGGCAAAACCAATACAATATTGTAAAGTAATTAACCTCCAATTAAAATAAAATTATATTAAAAAATATATAGAATTTAACGGGGAAGGATATTATGTTGATTAGTTTATCTCCAATTAACTGTCAGCTGAGAGCTAAACCTTGAGAGAATGGGGAATGAGTCAGCTAGAAGTAGGCGGAGGAGGGAATCAGAAAGGACTGTAAATAGGGTGCTGTCTGGGCTGGCATGGAGCATGGTGACCTACGCTCCTTAGAGCTTTGGTATTCAGCTGCCACGCCGAGGGGTACTGTGCTGAATGACAGAAGCAGAGCTTTCATCTAACATGTGGAGGAAAGTGCCTTAGACAAGCCCATAGATGCCCACACATCAAGATAAGAGTTTGAAATGTTGCATTAGACAGTCACAGTGTGAGAGAGTCAGGGGAGACCTCCTGGAGGAGGTGGCAGTTGGTCATTGAGATGGGCCTTGAAAGATAGGATTTCCATAGGCAGAGATGGGGAGGGGTAGAGCACTAAGAGATGTGGAAACATAAGGGTGTGTTCAGGATGCCGCGTGGTAGAAATGTGGGGGCTGCCTAGGGGAACTGTGGAAGCTGAGCTGGAATCAGGCTAGCCTTGAGTACTGGAGAAAGGGGTGAGTATGGCCCTAACCCTGCAGGCAGTGGGAACCATTGGAAAGGGATGGTCAGAGTGCTCCTTCAGGCAGATCAGGCTGTGCAAGACAAGCTCATGTGAGAATCAGGGGTGGGGAATCTGTTAGGAGGTCTGCGCTGCCCTCCGTGTGCTGGACAGGTACTCTGACCAGAAGGCCGTGGGGGTTGGGGAACAGAAGGGCCGAGGGGTGCTTAAGGCTGGGCCCGACTAAGGCCTTGTCTGTGCTTTTGCCTCACTGTCTTCTGTGTGAAGGGGGTCAGTATGGGCAACCCCCATCTTTCAGTTGATCAGGAAGGCAGCCCATTTGGAATGCCTCCGTTAGGGTCTTAGAATATGGGTCATCTATCACTTTCTGTGCCCGCCGTGTGCCTGTTCTGTGCTTCGGTGGCTCTCTCTGCTGTAGAACCATAGTAATTGCCCTTACTTTTCACCACCTCACTACAGGAGGTCTCCTCCCTCAGGGTCAGCCTGAGGGGGATGCATAGAGGAGTCATGGGCGCCAAACCCCTGGAAATGGGTACCCATCGATTACGAGAAGTGTTACGTTCCTGCACAAGGCTAAGGCAGCAAAGCTGGACTGGGCAAGGACCTCCATGACCCCCTCCTCCTTCACTGGAATCATTTCTACAGATGTCACCTGCTCACGGAGCACTGTGGATCATCATCAGTGATTCTCCCCTTCTATGGTCTCATAAGCCCCTGACTATCCCCTTCAGGTGGGTACTGGTCTGGTATCTGGTGCCCACTTTGAGTTGATCTCCCCAGTGGAGGAGGAAGCCTGGGCCGGCTGTCCGGCCAGCCTGGGACTGGACTGGATGTCTCCAGGCAACTGGAACACATAGGGCGGGGAGTTGGCTGACTCTCCAGCCCTCTGGACGCCCTGGGAGGGGGCAAAAGCTGAGCTCAGCTTCTGCCCGCTCCAGTGTTAACCTGGCAGGTGGGAGGCATGGCAACCTGGTGTGCTTACAGCTTTGACATTTGAGCAGAGCTGCTGGCACCTGTTCTCTGCCATAGACGTCTCAGAAACACCCTTGCTTTATGTGTTGGAATAAATTGCTTCAGCAGCAAGCAAACGGCATGAGTTTTGTGCTTGCGGGAGCTTCTGATAGAGGGTGGGGATGGAACGCTGAGACAGCTTTCCTCTTTCTTTGTTCTAGCATCTGTGCTGCCAGTATGAGGCCAAGTTGGTTCATTCATTGATTGCTCAGCTGAGCACTCCATTCATTCTGCCAGTCAAAACTTTTGGAGGTCCCTCTATTAGAAGCATGTGTCACAGACTGACCATGGCTTTCAGAGTGGCAGTAACACCTTGGTAAAGCCACTGGCTTTCTCTGAGTGTCAGGTTTCTCTTCTGTACGATGGTGACAGTGCTTGTCTCGCGGGGGCCCTGAGGATTAACTAGGGCAGGGTATGTAGCACACCTGTCACACGCCTGGCACCGGGCAGGCATGTAGGTGGCCCCCAGCTGGCCCCCCGGAGTCTGAGAACACAGTTGCAGGCCATGTTCCAGTCTGCTTCGGATCCCCCTTTCAGTGCTGTTTCCTAAATGGCTTTTATCTTTAAGTGGTGACTTTTTAAGAGGATAACTGAGCTAAGCACGTAGGTGGGTAACAGAGAAAGACGGGTTGCCTTGCTCTTTGTGGTGAGTTTTCTCAGTCAGACCTTGGGACCACAGGGCTGTCACATGGGTGCTTGGTTTCCCCAGCGTGATCCAGCCTGGCTTTCGCCTCTGAGGTGACCCATTCCATCTTTGGACAGCGCCTCCTATACCCCCTCCTGGCTCCCTATAGCTTCTGGCATCTGGGCCTAGTTCTTCCTCCTTGGAATCATAGAGAAGGATACTATAGTCTCTCTTCCACTTCAAAGCTCTTCAGATACTTTTCTTTTTTTAATATTTATTTGGCTGTATCAGGTCTTCATTGCGGCTAGAGGATTTTTTTTTTTTTTCGTTGTGCACATGCAATCTTTTTTCAGTTGTTGCACACAGAATCTTTAGTGGCACATGAACTCTTGGTTGCAGCATGTGGGATCTAGTTTCCTGACCAGGGATTGAACCTGGGCCCCCTGCATTGTGATTGCAGAGTCTTAGCCATTGGACCATCAAGAAAGTCTCCAGACACTGTCTTTTAAACCAAATCTGTGATATTGTTGATTGTAAGATATACCGTTCTCTTATGAACCTGCAAGAAATAGAAAGTTACTTCCAGTTAAACTGAAGAACAATACTTTGTTATCACTTAAAATGTTTATATTTACTGAAAGAATGCTCTTAGATTTTAGATATGTTTTTTGTCCGTATCACTCTTGCATCCACATAAAAAGGAAAAGAGTTACAGCATTTTGAAAATGTCACTTTTGGAATCCAAATCTCTCAAATCACTTTTTGACTCAGAGTTATCAAGTTATGTTCGTTGTTTTTTTTTTTTTTTGACATATTATATTCTGCTGAGGTGGTGATGTATTTCTTAATCTCTATTGTCTTTGGAATTCTTTTTTCTAGGACTCACATTTCTTCCTCAAATGGTCCTTGAATGTTCTGGCTCTTGCAGTGTTGAGGGTTGCAGTTGTCCAGACATGTCACAGGGAATAATAGTCAAATTTCCATATGATAGTGGCAATGACAACTATGCCACAGCTGCACTCTGGCCTAGAGACTGTTAGATGCTAGGGTATTATAAGATAATTCTGCTTTCAGACATTCTGTAACTGAAAAAAATACACATCTCCTTGTAAGTAAAATATGATACTTAAAGACAGCCCTCTTGTCCTCTCCTGAGTTTTCTTCCAGATTTACAGCCCTTGATGTGGGTTCGGGTGTTTTCCTGTGGTTCTTCTCTGAACAGACTCCATTTTTGTCTGTATCCTTCTAATCCAGTGAGGCTAGTGCCCAGACCATCTATCATATTCACGGTGTGGTGTGACCACAGCAGAGGAAGGCAGGTATCTCCTCCCTAATTCAGGCCATTCTATTTCTTTTAATGCAGCCCAAGATTGCATCAGTTTTTCTGGCAACTACTTTACATTTTTGACTCACTGACAATACTCCTGACAAAATCTGTTTTTTCTTTTTGGCTGTGTCACACGACTTACGGAATCTTAGTTCTCTAACCCAGAATCAAACCTGTACCCACTGCATAGTCCTAATCATTGGACTGCCATGGAATTCTCCTGACCAGATCTTTTTAACATGGGGTGTTGCTAAACTGCTTCTCCCCTGTCCTTAACATGTTCTTTAGAATTTAAGTGCAAGCCTCCTCCAATCTGATTCAGAACAAGCATTTCTGTTAAATTTCAGTGTGTTAAATTCTGTGCAACCCTTTCCCTTGAGCTCTTTCAGGATCCTGTTTAAAGTGCTTTCCCTAGCATTGCCCAAGTTGCCAGTAAAATGTTCATTAGCATAGAACCCTTTGCTAGAGTCCTCCCCTCCTGATATGATCTTTCATCCGCTTGCTTGGGGACCCCTGCCTCAGTCTCTGCCTTTTGCTTTCCTGCCCTCTAACCAGGATGCCTTTTTGAATCTAGTTATGCCAAATCTCGGAGAAGGCAATGGCAACCCACTCCAGTACTCTTGCCTGGAGAATCCCATGGATGAAGGAGCCTGGTAGCCTGCAGTCCATGGGGTCGCTGAGAGTCGGACACAACTGAGCGACTTCACTTTCACTTTTCACTTTTATGCACTGGAGAAGGAAATGGAAACCCACTCCAGTGTTCTCACTTGGAGAATCCCAGGGAGGGCAGAGCCTGGTGGGCTGCCATCTACGGGATCGCACAGAGTAGGAGACGGCTGAAGCGACTTAGCAGCAGCATGCCAAATCTATCATAATTCTCCACCAACTGTCAAGAATCCTATCCCAGAAAGGCATGGACACTCCTTGACATCATGTGCTCTCGGCTCCCAGAGGGCTCTGGGACTGCTTTCCGGTGTCCCCAGAGTTCCCCCACAGATGCAGTTCAGTGGTCTCACCTGCCAGAGTTTCATATGCTCCAGGCCAACCAGGGGGGTAGATGGTATTGAAATTATCTAAATATCTTTTCCTAAAACTCCAGGCTTCCCCCACCCCCTACCCTTTCTCATCTCAGTGTTGGATCTTGACGTGTCAGCCTAAGGATAGCTCTCTTCAACAGGGGCCATCGTGTGCCCAGAGTTGGAGCCAAAGCCCTGTTTCCCAGGGCCCCTTGATACCTCTGGACCTCTTGGCTCAAGATGACCACCAGCCCTTCCTGTGGTCTGGGCGTGTTGTGCAGTCTCAGCTCGTCTCACTGTCCTCTGGTTCATGGTCTGGGAGGAGGCTGTCTCAGGGGATTCTTTTGTTTCACATCCTTATCCCTGTGCTTTTCAACAACTCACCTTGTCAAGGTTCCCTGTGCGACCGCGTGGCTCTATTCTCTCACACTCACATGCCAGCACTGTGTGAAGGTTCTGTAAACACTAACTCACTTCATTCCTTTTTTTTGAAAAAAAAAAAAAAAAAAAAGCATTTTATTTTTGGCTGTTCTGGGTCTCTGTTGCTGCATATGGGCTTTTCCTGGTTGTGGCCAGTGGGCGGGGGGTACAGTCCGTTGCGGTGTGCGGGCTTCTCATTGCGGCAGCTTCTCTTGCTGTGGAGCACACGCTCTAGGGGGCACAGGTTTCAGTAGCTGCAGGGCACGCGTGGGCGCAGTGGTTGCGGCTCCTGGGCTTAGTTGTTCCACAGCATGTGGGATCTTCCCCGTCCAGGGATTGAACCTGAGTCTCCTGCATTGGCAGGCAGATTTTTTAACCGCTGAGCCACCAGGGAAGCCCTCACTTCATTCTTGTGTCAGCCCCATTAGAGAAATACTCTCATGATCTTCACTTACTAACGAGGAAATTAAGGTGCAGAGGGGTTCACTGACGTCTCCAGATTTCACAGCTAGGAGCAGGAGGGGGTTTGTATCCAGTCAGGTTGCCACCAGGTCCAGCTCTGAAGCATAATGGTGAGCTGCCTGCTTCCTAAAAAGCCCTGTCTGCCCTCCCTGTCCTCCTCACCCTCCTGCCCCTCCCTCTCTGTGCCTTCTTGTCTTCACTCCCCTCTGCCCTTCCCCCATCCTCCACTGCACAGTTAGAATTGCATTTCAGGGCATCAGAATCATTTACTTCCTCAGTCTCAGTTTCCAGAGCCCTCCTAGTCTTTTAGCAATTTAAAGTCTGTTTCCTTAGAGTCTCAGACCCAGCTTCCCCGTCTCCGTCCCTCCCAAGTTCCAGAGGAAATGACTGCTTTTCCTCCACAGTTCCTTCCTGTGTCCCCCGTGGTCAGTACCCATTCAGTCACTGCCATGGGAATTAGGTTAGTCCCTCTCCTAGAGATGCTTCCTCTCTCTTCTTGAAGGTGAAGAGCTCAGCGAGGCTGATTGGAGCTTTTAGTCAGTGGGGCTTTAATGCCAACAGAATGGTAGATCCCACTGCCTGCCCTGCAACCCCAAGGCCTCTCATCGGCTGACTTGGGATTAGGGTCACCACAGAGCAGCAGTGCCTGCAGTGACTGGACCTTTCACCTCAGCCACCTCCCACACGAGTCTCTGGAGAATTCCCTCAGCCCTCTCTCCTCACACACCTATCCCCTAGAATATTCCCTCAGCCCTCTCTCCTCACACACCTATCCCCTAGAATATTCCCTCAGCCCTCTCTCCTCACACACCTATCCCCTAGAATATTCCCTCAGCCCTCTCTCCTCACACACCTATCCCCTAGAATATTCCCTCAGCCCTCTCTCCTCACACACCTATCCCCTAGAATATTCCCTCAGCCCTCTCTCCTCACACACCTATCCCCTAGAATATTCCCTCAGCCCTCTCTCCTCACACACCTATCCCCTAGAATATTCCCTCAGCCCTCTCTCCTCACACACCTATCCCCTAGAATATTCCCTCAGCCCTCTCTCCTCACACACCTATCCCCTAGAATATTCCCTCAGCCCTCTCTCCTCACACACCTATCCCCTAGAATATTCCCTCAGCCCTCTCTCCTCACACACCTATCCCCTAGAATATTCCCTCAGCCCTCTCTCCTCACACACCTATCCCCTAGAATATTCCCTCAGCCCTCTCTCCTCACACACCTATCCCCTAGAATATTCCCTCAGCCCTCTCTCCTCACACACCTATCCCCTAGAATATTCCCTCAGCCCTCTCTCCTCACACACCTATCCCCTAGAATATTCCCTCAGCCCTCTCTCCTCACACACCTATCCCCTAGAATATTCCCTCAGCCCTCTCTCCTCACACACCTATCCCCTAGAATATTCCCTCAGCCCTCTCTCCTCACACACCTATCCCCTAGAATATTCCCTCAGCCCTCTCTCCTCACACACCTATCCCCTAGAATATTCCCTCAGCCCTCTCTCCTCACACACCTATCCCCTAGAATATTCCCTCAGCCCTCTCTCCTCACACACCTATCCCCTAGAATATTCCCTCAGCCCTCTCTCCTCACACACCTATCCCCTAGAATATTCCCTCAGCCCTCTCTCCTCACACACCTATCCTCTAGAGTATTCCCTCAGCCCTCTCTCCTCACACACCTATCCCCTAGAGTATTCCCTTAGCCCTCTCTCTTCACAGACCTATCCTCCAGAGTATTCCCTCAGCCTTCTTTCCTCAAACACTGGTCCTCTAGAATATTCCCTCAGCGCTCTCTCCTCACACACGAGTCCTCTAGAATATTCCCTCAGCCTTCACTCTTCACACATCTATCCTCCAGAGTATTCCCTTAGCCAGCTCTCCTCACAGACCTATCCTCCAGAGTATTCCCTTAGCCCTCTCTCCTCACACACTGGTCCTCTAGAATATTCCCTCAGCCTTCACTCCTCACACATCTATCCTTCAGAGTATTCCCTTAGCCAGCTCTCCTCACAGACCTATCCTCCAGAGTATTCCCTCAGCCCTCTCTCCTCACACACTGGTTCTCTAGAATATTCCCTCAGCCCTCTCTCCTCACAGACTTATCCTCTAGAATATTCCCTCAGCCCGCGCTCCTCACACATCTGTCCTCGGGAGTATTCCCTCAGCCCTCTCTCCTTGCGCACATGTCCTCCAGAATGTCTTTTTGTTTCATGGGCCTTTCACGTAGACTCACCTCTTTTTCTTTGTGTAGAGATCCTCTGTCTCGCTGTCCTAGTCCAAGTTCATTCCTTTAAAAGATAAAAGCTAGGCATAGGGATGTGTGTAGTCTGCCCCCTGTGAGAAAGAATACATATTTCTGTTTGTGCGTATGTACATAAACGCCATCAGTGATGAGATACAAGCCGCTGATAACCATAGTTACTGGTTTCAGAACAGGGACAGACTGGGTTGATGTGCCGGGAGTAGGAGGGGCACATTTCCTGGATATATCTGTACTCTTTGAACCCAGTGAAGTGTTTGCCATTCAAAATTTTAAAAAGCATAGATAATCTGGGAGTCCTGACTGGCGAGCTGTAGATAGAGGAGACAGCTGGTTGAGTTGGCACGCTGCCTTCTGCTCCCAGGTGTGCCTGCTTCCTTAGGTGTGATCGGGCTGGTCACAGCTCACTAACTCACAGCGGGGACACCAGGAGACCCTTTCCTGGATCCGGCATGGGTCCAGCACAGAGAGATTCTGCAGCACAGAGGGCCCCCTCCATTCCTCCCTGATTCTCATCTCTCCAAGCTCAGAAGTAGCTTGAGATTTTTCTGCCTTTTGTTCTAATCTCAGTTTACATTTTTCTGCTTTTTGTTCTAATCTCGGTTTACTTAGAGCTGGTACTCAGAAGGTGCACCTGGGCCTCAAGTGTTGGTTTTCTGTGGTAAGTCACCTAAAACATCATGTTTTTTGTTTTTGTTTTGTTGTTTTTTTTTTTAATTTATTTTACTATGTATATTTTTGTTTTGTTTTCTCCTCTGTTATTTGAAGAAATTGAAACACTCTGAATGTCTGGGTCTGCCTGGAACAACTATGTCCTTTCCTTTTCCAGACCTGTGGGACTTTACATATCGTTTCTTTCCTGGACATCCTCATCTGCCTAGTGCATGGGTGTGTGTGATTAGAAAGTGTCTGATACCCTTTGAGAACACACTGGGTTTGCAGATAATCAAGGTCAGAGCAGGCCCTGAAGAAAGAAATCAGGGCATTGGGAGAAGCTAGTCCAGGTACCTATAACTGAGGAAGTGACCTGTTTGGGACAGTGACTTGCTTATGTTGGGCCGTTAATTAAAAAGCATACACTTAGCACCTACTGTGTGCCTCAGGCCCTGTGCCATGTGGATGACAATATGGTTAAGGCCCAGCCTCTCCTCCCAAAGCCTTCACAATATTCTTGGGAAAATAAGACACACATGTTTTGTTTTGTTTTTTAAATGACCAGATTTTGGTAACAGTTCAGCTCAGTCATAGCAGGCAAGTGACAAAGTAGTTCATGACTAATTTCCGTGTGACTGGTGGAAACAGCAGTGGGTGTGGGGGAGTGTTTTCTGGAGGCTGGAGAGGGCCTGGAAAGCTTCCTGGAGGAGGTGGACGCAGAGGCGGCTGCATTTGGTATTATCTTCAAGAGTAGGTAAAGTACAGATGGATACGTGGGAGGAAGATGAGAGCATCTCTAGTGGTGTCCAGGAGGGGAATCGCCTGGCTTGAAGGTGGGACTCAGAGATGAGGCTGGCAGAGGAGTTTAGGATGGATGCTGACTGCTTTCAGTATGATGCATAGAGAGAAGGTGTGTGTGTGTGTGTAAAAGTTCAGAAAAGGAATGGGAGGATGAGGGCCCAGGGTCTTACAGGAAACTCTTGTAAATCCTGGGAAGACTTTGGCCTTTAGACATTTTAATCGAGGCATCTCTCGTGTGTCTTCCAGAAATGTTCTCAGGAGCAAAGAAGAGTCCAGAAACATTAGCCATACCCCCACCATTGTTTTGTTTGGACACTTGCTTCTTAGAGGCATTTTAAATGTTTATTCATTCAGCAGCTATTTATGAGTTCTTGTTATTATTTAGTCGCTAAGTCATGTCCAACTCTTTGCAATGCCAGGGACTGTAGCCCACCAGGCTCCTCTGTCCCTGGGATTTTCCATGCTAGAATAATGGAGTGGGTTGCCATCCCCTCTTCCAGGAGATCTTCCCAACCCAGGGTCAAGCTCATGTCTCTTGTGTTGGTAGGGAGATTCTTTACCACTAGCCACCAGGGAAGCGCCTATGAGTTCTTACTCTGTGCCAGAAACAGTTCTAGGTGCTGCAGTTACAGCAGGGAAAAATAAAGAAGGTAAAATCCCTTGCCACATGGGACTTCTATTCTAGGAGGGAGAGAGAGACAGTAAAGACTTAAAATGTGTGAGGCCAGGTGATGAGAGGTGGTTAAAGAACACTAAAGCGGGCAGGAAGCGAGGTGTGTTGGGTGCAGGTGGAGGGAAGCAGTCGGGAGTGCTGTAAGTTTAAATAGAGTGGTCAGGAAAAGCCTTGCTGACTTGCCCTGTTCTGGGACCTATAAGCCAGCGAGTGAGAAATCTGGGGCCACAGAGAAGGAGACTACTCCAGACAGATCTTGTTGGGACCCTGAGTCCTTTATTGATCCTCTTCAACCCATTGGAGTCTTCAGTTCTAGGTGGCAGGGAGCCTTACAGTGTTCTTGAGTAGAGGAGTGTATGGGAAGATGTCCCCAGTGGTTTTGTAGAGGATAGGATATAGGGGACTGAGGCAGAGAGGCTGGTTGAGAGGCTGAGATTCCAGAAGAGGACCAGGGCCTAGCACAGCCCATTGGTTTGACATTTCCTGCCTAGGAGTGGCGGGGCAGAGCTAGGGAGCACGCCATGGCACTGGGGCGAGGGTGAGAGTGGACACTGGCAGAAGAGGATGACAGGGCTCAGGTTGTGGGGGGTGACGCCAGTCTCCAAAGCTCTTAGCATGTGAGACTGACACATTCTTGCTGGGACTTTTCTTTCATTATTTTAGTATAGTAGAAGGTTAAGAATCCTGGCCGAGTTACTTTGGGCAAGTTATTTAACCTCTTTGTGCCTCAAGCTCCATGTCTATAGAGCAGTACCTGGCATATAGGAAGTATGTATATTACAGTATATCATCTTTACAGTCTATTTCTCTCTCCCCATGTATGAGTAAAGTTAATGCGTTGGACATATTCTTTCTGTTGTCCTAAAGTTACACCAATTGAAGAAAGTGATGCTTTTAAGGATTAAATGAGAGAATGCCAGTAACGGATTTAACTTAGTGACAGGTGAATACTAGTTAAAAGTACTACCGTTACCACCAAATGTTGTGGGAAAAAATGATTTTCCAACAGAAATCCTTTGTTAAGTCGTCTGATTCATCCCAACATATTAAGCCTATGGCGTGCCAGGTGCTACACTAGACGTGTTCCTCCTTTCTTCTTTACAACTGCCTGAAATGACAACTGTTAAGCACATCTTATTGATGAAGAAGCTGAGGTTCAGAGAGGCTTAGATTTGCCTGAGGTCACACAGCTGAGTAAGAGGCAGAGCCTGAATTCACAAATTCTCCCCCCTCTGACTACCTTTTACAATAAGCACAAATTTCTTCATAAATGAGCCGTTATGCAAATGTACGTTGACATACAGTTTCTTGCATCAATCTCCCTTGGTATTTGGTGCCCACATGGAGCCCTGGAGAGTACAGAGCTGTGGCCAACTTCCTGAACAGACCAGGGCAGCATCAGAGTGGAGGCCCTGGCCCAGCGGTCAGAGCTGCCCAGGAGCAGCAGAGGCCGTGAGTGAGTCGGTGCCCTCCCTCAGTGACTCATCCCTGCAGGCCTTATCAGAGCCTTTCAGCTGCAGAGAGTCTCTGAGATCTGTCTAGGTTGACTACGCCCCTGTGTGCTAGAGGAGCAGTCTGATGGGTTCAGATTCCAGTTCCACCATTTACCAGAGGCCAAGAAAGAAGTGAATCGCTTTGTGCTTCAGCTTTATCATCTGTGAACCAGTTCATAGGCTTTTTATGAGAAATAAATGAGGTGGGCCATGTAAATACTTAGAGGTGCCTGGCCCATAGCAAGCACTCACAAAGAAAGTATTATGCTAATAATTATTATCATATTATTTTTAAAAGCCTCCAAAACTCTGAGGCCAGAATGAAATGTCCCATCCTCTCCACACAATCCGTCCAGTAGCATGTGTTTGCTTTGCCTTATTGTACAAATGTGGGTGGAGCTTTCCCCTCACCAGACAGTGAGCGCGTGAGACCAGGAAATAGGCCTCCATCAATGTTTTTGACATCCCTGAAGACATGTGCCTTGTCTAGAAGGTTTGCCAAATAGAATGGATTCCCAGTTTCCCGTTTCCCTCGCAGTCGAGTATCTTACTTGAAGCCCCCGCCTCCCAAGACTGTGGGAAATGTCTGCCATTTCTAAGGGACTTTACAGTTCGCTCATTCTTCACAGTCGTCCTTGTAAGGTCATTGGTCATTCTCTCCAGTTAATAGAAAAGGAGACTGCGACTCCTCAGAGGTAATTTACCCACAGACTGGCTGGTGGAAGATAATGCATGACACAAGTGCCCCTGCCCATCCCAGGTGCCCCCATCCGGAGACTCAGGAATTGACCATTCCCACAAAGCCCCTTCCTCATGTCCCCTTTGCTCTTCTCTGGAGGAGGCTGGGGTGGAGACTGTGACTAACACACCTTTATCCTCTCCCTCCTCCAGGTCCTGTTATCTCTAAAAAAGCACATGATGATGGCTTGTGCTAAGCCAATGATCAGAGTTGCTTAAATCATCTCAGCCCTGTTCTACCTTTTCTGTGGGTCTGAGGCCTGGGCTGGGCTTGATCAGGAGCTGAGACAGTGGGAGGGCATTGTAGCTTTTGGCATTTGGAGCAGTCCCTGAGGACAGACACTGAGCTCAGTGCCCAAGCTGGGGGGTCTAGGGGTTAGGGGGGGAACCTGTACTCAGAAGTGGAGGAGGTTGGCATCACAGCTTGGCCTAGGGGGAAGAGCAGGCACTAGGTATGCAGTTCAGAACCATGTCCAGGGTGCACGGGGCTGCTGGGGGCCGAAGTAGACACTCCTGGAGGCGGGAGGCACTTCCTTTCCAGGAGGTGAACAGGCAAATGGTCTTTTCAGCTAGTTCAGTTCAGTCGCTCAGTCGTGTCCGACTCTTTGCGACCCCATGAATCGCAGCACGCCAGGCCTCCCTGTCCATCACCATCTCCCAGAGTTCACTCAAACTCGCGTCCATCGAGTCAGTGATGCCATCCAGCCATCTCATCCTCTGTCGTCCCCTTCTCCTCCTGCCCCTAATCCCTCCCAGCATCAGAGTATTTTCCAATGAGTCGACTCTTCGCATGAGGTGGCCAAAGTACTGGAGTTTCAGCTTCAGTATCATTCCCTCCAAAGAAATCCCAGGGCTGATCTCCTTCAGAATGGACTGGTTGGATCTCCTTGCAGTCCAAGGGACTCTCAAGAGTCTTCTCCAGCACCACAGTTCAAAAGCATGAATTCTTCAGCGCTCAGCTTTCTTCACAGTCCAACTCTCACATCCATACATGATCACTGGGAAAACCATAGCCTTGACTAGACGGACCTTAGTCGGCAAAGTAATGTCTGCTTTTCAATATGCTATCTAGGTTGGTCATAACTTTTCTTCCAAGGCGTAAGCGTCTTCTAATTTCATGGCTGCAATCACCATCTGCAGTGATTTTGGAGCCCCCCAAAATAAAGTCTGACACTGTTTCCACTGTTTCCCCATCTATTTCCCATGAAGTGATGGGACTGGATGCCACGATCTTCGTTTTTTGAATGTTGAGCTTTAAGCCAACTTTTTCACTCTCCTCTTTCACTTTCATCAAGAGGCAAAAAGCCTAAAAAACTAAAAAAGTTCCTCTTCACTTTCTGCCATAAGGGTGGTGTCATCTGCATATCTGAGGTTATTGATATTTCTCCCGGCAATCTTGATTCCAGCTTGTGCTTCTTCCAGCCCAGCATTTCTCATGATGTACTTGCTAAGGTGAACCTAAATCCTGGGCTCCAGGATGGACTATAATCCAGAGTTACCCGACTGTAGGGTTGTTCCTTAAGAATAATTATTTACCGTTGGTCCAGGTTATTGAGAAAGTAGCTACCATGTCCTGGGAATACGAAGTCCAGTGAGATAGGGACTCTGCCGTGGAGAGTTATCTGCTATAGCCTGGGACCTGTGCCGCCTTCTCCTTCCTGGGAACCTTAAATGTCAGGGTGGTGGTGATGACACATAGGAGCTTATGCAGTGTTCAGATTCCCAGGCCTGGAGCTTGGGCTAGACCCTGGATCTGGCAGGTCGCCACAGCAGCATAGGCTGGGAGTTGGCAAAAACACCGGCTCCTCCAACTGGGTTTTAAGCCTGCTTTGGGGCAAGAGGGGTTATTGGGTCTTTATAATCGTGGTTTATTTATTCACTCCGTGATTATTGTGTGACCAAAGGAACAGTCACAGGAGTGCCTCTGGAGTGTGGGAGAGAAAAATCCCAGGAAGAACGACCACCAAGATAATGTCTCAGGCGCCCGTCCCTTGCTCAGAGCAGGCCCCCTTTCTCTTTCTCCAACTTGGTCAAACTCTGCCACCTCTCTGCCTGCCTGCCTGGCTCATCCCTGCCTCCAGCTCTTTGCTTTTATGGTCTGCAGTGCTTTCCTTTACTTCTTGGTCTTTCTCCAGCTTCACCCTTCAAGGCTAAGATTTAGCCCTGCCTACTTCAGAAAGGTTTCCTAAACTCTCAGCCAAAACTCCCCCTCTTTTTTCCATATGCCTCCTGGGTGGAGAGCCAGCAGCTCCCAGTTTGGCATTTACATGTTATGCAATGTGTTTTGGGCACTTGTCAACAGGCAGCAGAGCAGAGACTGGGACTTTGAAGTCTGGTGGGTCTGGGTGTGTGTTCTAGCTATGATTCTTATGAACTGTGTCATTTGGGGTAGATGCTTTGATTTCTTTAAGTTTCCTCATCTGAACTTGAGGATGTGCCTGTCTCACAGGCAAGTTGTAAGGATCTGGTGAAATAATCCCCACAGAGCACTTAGCACACGATTCCTGGCTCATAGTAAATGGCTGATACACGGCAGCCTTTGTTAACTATTTGACATGTATTATTTTATTTAATCTACACCCTAGCTTTATAAGGTAGACATCATTGTCCCAAGGTCTCAGGATATGCATGCAGGGAGGCTCACTTCCAAGCCCAAGTGCCAGCTATCCCTGAGGTAGCACTCTTTCTTCTGCTGCCTCTGCTTGCCAAGTTCAGACCCCTAGTCCCCATGCTTTTTGGTATTTTTCACAGTCTTAGCCAGAAAAGTTAGCGAATGTTTATTAAATGATTCTTCCTGGCTGATTTGATGGGAACCAGGAGGGCAGGAAATAGGACCCACTCAAGCGTTCCATCCCCTTTCAGATGTCTAGCTGATCCAGCTTGTCTACAGGTCCCTGCCAGTATACTGCATACCATTCCAATACCAGGCAGGGCATGGTGCCTTATTGCACCGCCAGGGAGGAGGGAAACCAATTCATCCCTTGAGGGCAAATCAGTCCACTCCTTTTAATTAATGTATTTATTTTTAAATAGCAGAAAATAAACTTTGAAAAGAATAAGAAAAGTAAGGGAAATACATGCCTGGATAATCCCCCATGATTGGGCAGCCACTGCCTAAACCCAGCTGCTGGAAAGCAAACAGAAAAGCTGGTAGCTGGCAAGCAAGCTCTGCGCGGCCCGTGGCACTGTGAAGTGTGTGTCCTGTGAGGGCCAGTGGGTGAGGGCCCTCAGGAATGGCTTACTGAACTACCCAGTACCCGTGGGCGCAACTGGGGCCCTGACAAGGCTGCTGCACGTCTTGACATTATTGTAGTCAGGATGGTTTTCACATCATCTTAGATCATGGTTTTCAGTTTTTCTCCAGCAAACTTTGGAAGCTGCCACTTCCTTCTCCTTTGGTACCAGCTGATGTTTGTGTCTGCATAGTCCTCATGCCAACTGGTTATTTAGTTTATGTCTGTGTAGACCTTGGCATTGAGCTCCCAGGGACCTGCGGAAGATTGCTGTGCGTGCTGGTTCATGTGTTCACTCCACGGCTAATGCTGCAGGAGGTGAAGGAGGTGACCCGTGCGTTTTGATTCTTTGTTTTTGCTACCAGGCCGGAGTTTGGTTTTTGCTTTGGTTTCTCTCAAACTCTTTAAAACACATGTGGAGGTGGAGCATCTTTCCCTGGAGGGAGCTAAGAGGGTGCTGTTAGAAGGCCTGGAGGTACAGAAATAGATTCCCTTTGGGTGCTGCACAGGAGGTGGCAAGAACATGAGACAAAGTCTTTACTAATAGTGTTCAGCCCATGCTGTGTGTCAGGCACTGTAGCTGTACCTGTGGAGTCAGAAGCTCTTGAGAAAAATGACAGAAAAAAGCACCCCCCCCCGCAAAAAAAAAAATCTCCGTGGGATTCTGACCTGCATATCCTGTTTAAAGCCCACGGATGCATGCCGTCTTGTTACCATCACACTGGAGCTCTTGGAGACTGAAATAACTGATGCTCAGAGAAGGAAAGCGCCAATATGCTGCCTGTCCTGTCAGCGCCTGGAGGTCTGTCTCTGGGTGGGGTGGAGGCTGGTTGTAGATGGGGTATCCCTTCTCTGTATCCCTTCGCAGGGTCTGAACACAGGTGTGGGTGGCAGCAGATGAGCCTGGAGGAAGACGAGCCTCAGGCTCAGGGATCAGAGAGTGCTGAGGAGGCAGCAGGAGGGGTACCCCATGCAGCAGGCGCCAGCAGTGTGACCTCAGCCCGTTAGTTACTGATCTCTCTCAGCCTCAGCTTCCTCACCTGGAAAATGGATTGGATGAGCAACCAGATCCTAGGGCAGTGTGAAGTTTAGATGCAATCATATCAGCAAAAGTCATTTAAGGGCTCAGACAAGCTAATTTTTCTTCCCTCACTTGCCCTCTAAAGGGATTGTTTCAAGTAGCTGCCCGGATATTTTCCTGTATCACTGTGAAGCCAGTAGAAACAAGCTGTCTCCTTTCTCTTCTTTCCTTTTCCTATTGCTCACGGCAAATGGGACCCACATCTGAGGCTGGGTTCCCAGCCTGGGCCGCAGGGCTGGGCTGTTCCTCTTTTTGGTTCCAGCATCTTCCTCTCCCAGGAAGGGCGTGGGTCCAAGGGCTGTGGGCAGCTCCTGTCACCTCAGTTTGTGGAGAGGACTTGCTGCCCATGTTTGCTTTTTCCTGGGTCTCAGTGAGAGTGTGGGAAGGATTTAGTGATGATAAAGCAGCCAATTGTTGACTGCTGCTGTTAGCGGGGATTCTTTGGGTTTCAAGTGATAGGAACCCAACTTGAATGAGCTTAAGCAAAATGGAATACACTGGAAGGTTCTAGCAGAGGTACAGAAACTCAAAGGAGGCGCTGCAGAATCCAACCCCAGAGAGAGAACAGATGATGTCCAGCATCCCTGGACCAGCATCCCCTACTTAGTCTGTGTCGGCAGGCAGCTTCCAGCTGACCCCACACAGCCCTGCATGTGATCCAAGAGGATCAGGCTTTCCCCAGGACTTTTTAGATTGGATTGACCCAGTGTGGAGTGCCTGTGCACACTTTATACCTAAGAATGTGGACAAGAAAGAAAGATACTCTGATGAACCTATCCTGAGTCCCATGCTTTCCTTTTAGGCTGCTGAGTAAGGGATGGGGTGGAATCTATTATTGGAGCAAAGCGAGAAGGATGCTAGAAATATTAATAATTAAGTATAAGTTGAACTTTTATTGAGTGCTTACTTTGAACCAAAAGTTATTCTAAGCTCTTTACATATGCTGCTGCTGCTGCTGCTAAGTCGCTTCAGTCGTATCTGACTCTGCGACCCCATAGATGGCAGCCCACCAGGCTCCCCCATCCCTGGGATTCTCCAGGCAAGAACACTGGAGCAGGTTGCCATTTCCTTCTCTAATGCATGAAAGTGAAAAGTGAAAGTGAAGTCACTCAGTCGTGTTCGACCCTCAGCGACCCCATGGACTGCAGCCTACCAGGCTCTTCCATTCCTTGGGATTTTATAGAACTCGTTTAATCTTTACAATCAACCCTATTTTATACACCAGGAAGCTGAGGCACAGAGAGTTAAAGCAATTTGCTAGCTAGTAGGAGAGCCTGGATTGAACCCAAGCAGAGAACTCCAGAGGTGCTCCTAACTGCCGCCTCTGATGCAGACAATACAAGATGCAGATGCCATCTCCAAGCATTTTTTGTTGTTGTTCAGTTGCAAACTTTGAACTAAACAGCAGACTGTGTCCTTTATGGAATAATCTCATTTCATCTTCTGAACAGCCTTTGGAGTAGGTGCTAACATTATCCCCACTTTCAGATAAGAAACAAGCTCACAGAGATTATGTGACTCGCCTAGGGCCACCTGACCAGAGTGACAGAGGCGGGATGGGAATTCAGGTTCACCTGGTGCCAAGGCCTGAGATGTGCCCACTTTGCTGGGCAGCCTTTGTGTTCAGACACTCTTCTTGCTCTGTCGGGTGCTCCCCCGGTACTTGGGGTGAAGAGCAGTTCTGACTCCGCATCTGGGCCTTCGTCCTTTGGCCCCAGATGTTGGGGTGTGGAGACCTCTGCTTGGCACACACTGCGGAGGGGCTGGCTTTGTGGTTCTGAGCTGATTTGGGTGTGTCTCACACTAACTCACACCGAAGGGTTCTTGAACAAGCCCTCAGTGCATCTAAGCTTTGGATGTCTTCATTTGTCCATTCAGCAAATACTCATGGATTGCCTAGGGGGTGCCAGGCCCTGTTCCTAAGTTCTTGAGGTTCCTCAGTGGGACTCTGACTCTATGGAAGTAGGACTCCCCTGAGTCCCTCTCACATCTTTCGGGATCCATGAGGCTACTCAAGCTCGCCGGAAACCTTTCCTGCACCACCTAAATCAGGCCCTCCCAGGGGCCTGGAGGCTTCATACTTCTCTGTTTGGGATTGGCAGGATGGCAAATATGCGAGCAGAGATTGTTTCCTCACTCTGATTGACAAAGGGAAACGTGTCAGGGAGCAAGTGTGGGCCTGGGCTCCAGCCAGCTCCACCATGAGTCCCAAGCTGCCGTGGTTGGTGCAGATTGAGACTGGGCCATCCCTCAGTTCTGCCGTCTGTGATGTGTCTGTATTACCTGCCTCACTGGGTTGCTGGGAGGATTATCTGAAATAGCACATGCTAACCATCTGTTGTAATGTCTTCCTGTAGGTTAATCCCACTCCCTCCTCCTAACAATCAGCTAGTTTCATAGGTCTCTCTAACAATCAGGGCCTCTGGATGAGGGCAGTTATAAGGAATCCTTGATGAGGAAATCACCAATTACATCAAGTTCTTCCTTTTGCCGATGAGAAAACTGAGGCCCCTCAAGGGGAAAAAAATGACCTTCTGATTTAGTGATGCTAAAGGGAGCTTGAAGTGTGTTTGACTGTTGGTCATATATGGAAGGTACGAAGTGGCCCTTGGAGTGACTGGATCAAAGCGTGTGCCCAGGCCCATGTGCCCAGGCCTGACTGGTGGTTAGCCCTTGTGGACTGGTCCCAAAATGCCCACCTCCATCCAACCATATAGACAGTCCAAGTAAAACCTCAAAGAGGCCCTGTTTCCTACTGTTGGTCTCAGCAACGTCCTACAGGGGAGGGGCTTCCATTCTGGCATCAGGGAAGTTCCCTGGTTCTCAAACCTGATTTTGAGAATGGTGGAATTCTGCACCAGGGTGTCCAGCTCCTCCACCCACTGTACCCAGCAACTGCAGGGGAATAGAGGAGTGGAGGCCTCCTCCCCCTGACTTCTGGCTAGAGGCGGCAGCACAGAGCCTATAGCTCAGGCTGATAGAATGTGGCCAAGGCAGGCCAGCCTGTTTGTCAGCTGCCAGGGGCTGCAGAGGTGTGGCTTGATAATGTAGATGAAGACAAGGATGATTGCAACTTCTGCCCAGGTGGCTGCCATTGGGTGTGCGGGCCCATCACAGCTGTGCTGGGACATCTCTCACCTCAGCGTGGTAGGAGAGAGACTTAGTACCTGGTCAGCCAGGCCTGGGCTTGACAAATGCCTTCTGCTTTCCAAGCCTCTACTGACTGTGAGGAGCCACTGAGATAAAGCATGTCTGGTCTCTAACAGTCCTCCTTCCACACATGGCCAGCGCTCAGTAAATGGTAACTTTTCTCTCATTGATAGTCTGAGGATTTTAAACAGTGAGTCCCAAATCCCAGGCTCTAAATGCAGCCCTTGTGTACTAGAGAGAATACATATGTGTTTCTGTGGGCCTTACGCCTACCATCTTGCTGTGCAAAGAATGCCTATGTCCGTGGAGTGTGGGGATTGCGTCTTGTTGGTCTCAAATTTTACATATTTTTTTGCTCTTTTGAGGTAACCTCTTAGAAACTTGGAATTGTAAATCTTTAGAATTTTTGTAACTCTAGGCTTCATTTTCCAAACAGGTGTAGAAGCATTTTCTGAAGAAGAAAGGGGATGTAACTAAATCACTTGGAAGCCAAAATCATAGTGTTTAGGAAACTCAGCCATGATCAAATGGTCCACTTCTATGACTTTTTAGTTTATTCAGCATTTTGGACCCTTCTACCTTGGGAAATATGGCAAATTTTACATTGTTGACTTGTTACCAAGTTTTTACATCATTTCGATTCCTTTCTTCATGTCTTAATCTTAGAAATTCTGGCATTTTCTATTTCTACTGAAGCAACTAATAAAGCATTCTTGGGAGTTTCCTGGTGGTCCAGTGGTTAAGAATCTGCCTTCCAATGCAGGAGATGTGGATTCGATTCCTAGTCGAGGAGCTAAGATCCTACATGCTGTGGGGCAACTAAAGCCAAGTACCACAACTAGAGAGCCTGTGCACTGCAACCAAGGACCAGTCCAGCCAAAATTAAAAAAAAAAAAAAAAGGCATGCTTTTCCAGATCCATCTTCTTTTCTCTGCAAGCCTTTGTGTAAAGGTGTGATAAGCTTTAGGAGGCCCAGAGAGTGACAGACAAAAGATGATCACAAAAGTGACATAATTCCTTTCTTCACATGAAAAACTTGGAGTGCAAAGAGACATTCACTGTCCATCTGGGACGTTCTCTGTCCCAACTCTTAGGTAAAGTGTTACTGCAGGACAAAATATACAGCATTAGGACCTTTTGGTAGGAAGAAGATTGGAAGCTGTAGTGTAAGATAACCTACCTGACATTCATTGTTGCACTTTGTTTTTACAGGAAGATGGCAACCTGTGCATGGCTCGTCCTGGGAGGAGCTGCCTTCAGTCATCACGATGCCTAAGAATCGAGTAAGTCACAGCAGTCAGTCCTTTTGTGCCACTGAGTCGCTCGTGGGGGTCTGGCTTTGGAAAGGATAGGGATGCTTGCACTCTTCTTTGAAGCCCAGGTGAATGTGACCTCCTCTGAAGAGACAAATAATGCCTGTCTTTGCCTACCGTGTCCACGGCTGCACAGCCCTCTTATGCTGTCAGAGAAGGGACGGTGGCAGGTATTGAGACTGAGTTGTGTTTGGGGAGATGAAACCCTGTGTGACTCAGTGGACTTTGGGTGGATGGAATCTCTGTCCCTCTTCCCCTAAGTGATAGCAGCAGCTCAGCTATCCTGACTCCACTCCCAGCTCTGATGCTGTTTCCAACCCTGCTGGGCCAGGTCTGTGCCAAGAAAAGAATCTGGCCGGGCAGCTTCTGCAGGGAGTGACTTCAGAGCAGGGTAGACCACTTGTCCAAGAGTTGGAAATGTGATCACAGCATCTTCCTCTGCTTGGGTTCCATTCTAAGGAGAGCAAATCTGTTCACAGCTTTCTGTAGATTCAGCAGGTGCATGGAGGCTTAATGTTCAGAAGGCTCGCTGTAGGTGAATATCAGTAATGACTTGTTTGGCGTCGTTACCCTCGTGAACTGTGTAAGAGCCTCCACCCTGTTCTCCTGGCTGCACTCTCTGTCCCTCCGCTCTGCCCTCTTCAAGGTTGCCTGTGACCTTTCTTCGGGGATGTGTCTGCTCATCCCTTGCTCGATGGCCTTCGAGGCCACCTCTGGTCACTCTCCACACTCATTATCTGCCTCTCGTCTCTGCCCTGGCTCCTGTCCCACCATTCCTGGAACAGGTCTACACATCGGGGACACACCTTCCCTCTGAGAAGCATCCCTTACTCTCCCAAGCATAGTTGGGGCCCCCTCCTCCTTGCCACTCCTGCAGTACTTTGTTCAGACCTCAGGTGTGTCACCAGCTGAGTTGAGCTTTGTCCAGCTGTCCATCTTCCCCATCAGCAGGAGCTTTGACAGCAAGGACCTGTCCTCCAACATTCCCGTCTGAGCTGGGCAGCACCAGGGCTGGGCATGTGACAAGGGGGTGATACTGTTGACTCAAGTTCAGGTCCTGAGATTTCTTCAGGGCTTGATGGCTCACGAAGTCCTATCTTCTGTCTCGTGGGGGCCTTGTAACCTGGGAGGGGTTTATTTTACAGACGTGGAGATTGAGGACTGAGCCGTCAGACTGTAGGCTGTTAAGGTCCAGGACCCACATTGCCTGTGAACTGGGCTAGTCTGGTTTCTGCAAGCAAAGATTATAATTAGAGAGAACCCAAGAGGTTATTTAGAGTAAACCCCTCATTACCTAATAGGGAAACTGAGGCCTGGTCTGAGGATATTTTCTCAAGATTACATAACCAACTGCTGTCCAATGGAGAATTGGGAGGCAGGCCCTAGATTTCCAGTCTAGCTTTCTCTCCACACTCCCTCCTTCCTCCTCTGCCTTCCTTCTGTGTATAGCCATCAGAGAATGTTTGGGGACCATCGCAACCCCATGAACTGCAGCACACCAGGGCTCCCTGTCCATCACCAACTCCCGGAGTTTACCCAAACTCATGTCCATTGAGTGGGTGATGCCATCTAACCATCTCATCCAGGAGGGTAAAGAGCTTATAGAATACCCGGAGTTAGAGGGAAGGTAGACATGAGTGAAACTGGCCCTGCCTCCAGGAGTTTCACTGGGGTTGTGAGACCAGGGGAAGAGACAGGGGACTGAAGAACCTGGTGGAGAGAGGATGGGGGATGGGTGAGCCTGGAGCAGGGTGGAAACCTTGTGGAAGGGCAGCTGGCAGGCATGGCCTAGTGGGCACTGAGGACCCATGGGAGTGGATGGGGATGGTTAGATTAGGGTTAGGGTTATTGCAGGGGAGTCCACGTTGACATCCTAAGCAGCAGCAAGAGGAGGGGACCAAGGGGAAAGCTGCGTTGTTATGGTTCTTAGTGTCTGGTCAGAGAGGTCCTCATTAGCCAGCCTGCTGTGACTTGAGAATCCCTCCTGTTTGCTGGAGAAACACAGAGTGTAGAGGGGGCACACAGAGGAGGGTCAAACGAACAGTGGACAGAGAATTCCATCATTGTCTGAGATGTATATGGGAGGGAAGCGTGTGAATATCTGGCTGGCTTACTCCTACTGTGCTCAAATGAATTTTTGGTTTGTTTCTGACTGGCCACACTTCCAGTTGGTCTTCACCCCCATCTCCGTTTTAGGGCTCTCCTGAAACATTCATTTGGTTCAAGCATGATACAGGGCCAGGTAGGTCCTGCTCTTTCCAGTTTTACTCTGCCCCTTCTTGCAACTTCCTGGGCATGCAGACTGGGAGCCTGGGACTGACTGCAGGCTCCATCTCCACTGGCAGGTTGAAACATACACTTTGCCCAAATTACAGAGAATATGGTGTTTGCCAAATAGGTACCTTGGGTTATTTTCCAAAATATGACTAGGTTATAAACTTCCACAGGGAAAGGGTGCAGTGTTACGTCATTATTGTTTACACCCTAGGTTTACATTATACTCCATTTCATCAGGACCATTTCATCTTTATAAAAAAGCAGGTGGATTTACTCCCACTTTGCAGATGAGGAATTTGACTTAGACAAGCTGTGACGTGCCCTGCATTAATGTAGCTGCCTATGGGCTGAACTGGGCCATAGCCCAGGCCTCCTGTTTATAAATTCCCTCATCTTTCTACTCTACTAAGCTTCAACCATATGCAAATTTCTGAAGGACCAAGGACATAAGAGGAACTCAATAAATATTTGTTGAATGAGTGAACTTTGGTTATTTCCTTTTTTAGGGGGTAGGTCACTCTTAACCGTAAATGGATCCTCTTTGGCAGCAAAGGAAACACTACCCTGTGAAGTATTTGAATTTCTTACCATGATAAGAAACCAGTGAGTTCTCTTCTCACCCAGCTTCACCTCCAGGAACTGGGTCACACACACTGAATAATTAATTCCTTGAGTCTTTCGCTCAGAGCTTCCTCCTCCTGATGCCAAGATAATCTGACCAGCACTGATCTGACCACCAGAGGCAGATCCTATTGTTTGCTGTCATCAACCCTCAGATGACCCATCTAATTGCTTATGGGGAATACTCTTGGCCTAATCAGGTCAGACTTCCAGTGATTTAATTTGATTTCCTCCTGCCCTTTTTCCCCATCAACCTCCCCTAGATGGAAAGAGAGAGATCTCTGTGGGTTATCTTAGGTATTTAGGCCCACCTCTCCTTTCTCACTCTCCTTCTGGACTCCCCAGAATTGTCTGTTGAGGGTTGGAGAAAGAACAGCAGCCCATGTCAGGGATGAGAAGGAACGCATGGGGTGGGGGTAGGGGACAGTTATCAAAATATCTGCTGGGCCTGCTCTTTCCCTGAGTGACACTTGGGTCATGTTGCTTGGCGTCTGCAGAGGATCCAGCTGGCCTCATTAGAGCAACCTAATTAGATCTCGAGGTCAACAGAGTCGAGTGGAAAAAAAGAGCGGGCTGAGGCCGAGACCCACGACCTGGTGCTGGTTGTTCACGGCTTAGCCACGTGGCCATGGGCCAGCCACAGAACTTCACCTGCCCTCAGATTTCTTATTAAGGAAGTGAGGGAGGCGCAGAGGGCTGTGGCATCTTACAGGAGCCTTCTAGACTCCTGTGTCCCCAGTGGGCACTCTGCTTGTTCTCATGATCAGCACCGACTTCTCCTACAGGTTGCCACCTCCTCTGCTTGTTTCTATAGGCATTTTTTGTGTGTGTGTTTTTTTTTTTTTCTGGACTTTGAAACATTGCCACCTCTCCCCTGCCCCACCCTGAGATACGCCTGAGCGCAGATAAGAACTGCCTGTTGTTGCCCTAAACTCCAGCCAAGCAACCTGGAAGAAATGTCTAATCTTTCAGAAGCGTGTTGGGACCTAGGGCATACAGGTTGGTATAGGAGATGAGTGAGATTAACCTTCAGTGGAGTAAGTCAGGTCAAGTGATTAGGGCTTTTGGGGATACAGGAGATCTTGGTGCCCCAAGGCATCTGTCCAGTTGTTTGACCAAAGGGTAGTAGATGTGTTCATAAAAACATGGCTCCAAGCTTATCATCATCTTCCCTGGCCAGGGTCTGTGGTCAGAGGGGACCAGACACTCTGAAGTAGTAAAGGTGATGATGTTGGTGGAAGGCTGCTCAGGGGGAGCTAAGAGATGTCTCAGACAAACAACTAACACAAAAAAAAGGCCAGTGCTGGGAGGGTGGATGTTTCTCTAAGGTTGATGATCTTCGGGCATGAAAGCTGGAAAGAACCTACAGGTCATCTGATCTATTTCTCTGATTTTATGGGTGAAAAAACTGAAGCAGAGAGACATGACTTAACCAGACCCAGAAAGCAAGCTAAAGATGGATCCGAGATGCAAGCCAAGTCTCCTGATTCCTAGCCTTGGAATCATAAACCTGATACAAAGAGGCTCTTTCCCCAGTGCCATGTTGCCTCCTCTCTGTGGGTTTAGCCACCACCCTTCCCACTCCCCTCCTTGACCCTGAGCTTGATTGTCTAAGGTGTCAGCAGGGCCCCACTGCTCCCACCTCCTTGTTTATTGAGGCCTAGTAAAACCTGGGTGTGACATCACAGCACAGCTGAGACTTCTCTCATGTGTGGGCTGTTTGACTTCTACTTAGGGACTTAACACTGTTGGGTCATCAGTATTCTGTTTTATGTGGGTCTTGGGGTGAAAGATTAATGCAAGACAGGAGACGAAGGACCTGATGGCCCAGCCCCAACAATAGTGGATTCGCAT
Organism: Cephalophus harveyi; assembly: GCA_006410635.1. Lineage (NCBI taxonomy): Eukaryota > Metazoa > Chordata > Mammalia > Artiodactyla > Bovidae > Cephalophus > Cephalophus harveyi. Next base: position 325,966 of record SJYT01063959.1, read on the forward strand.
GGGTTTACCATTCAGATAAAAATCAGCTTTGTTGCTAAGCATGCCTCGCTCTGAGACTCTAAAGTTGAGGGCATGAATCAAGTGCAGCCTGTGGCGTCCCTTGCTCTTGACAGAGTGCACTTTGGGTTAAAGGCTGTCTGCCCGGTCGCTGTGTTGCTGGCATGTGAACCAGAACGGAAGTCATTCACTTTTTTCTAGAGGGCTTCATTTGTCTCAGCACTTCCTGCTGAGCTCAAGGAAATGTATCATGAACTCTTTCCAGTGAGCAGGCACTGGGTTTACAGACTTTACCTTGTTTTTCCTCCTTGGTTCTCTGAGAGAAGTGAGCATGGCTGTTTGTTGTATTGAGGAGAAATCAGGCAGATAACAGGCTAAGTAACTTGCCCACGTCCCATAGGGGCCAGGGTTCAGATGCAGGGGGTCTGATCTTAAAGCCTTTTTTCACTCCACATTTCACATGGGCTCTTTTTGCATGGAGAAAAGAGAGCTGGGCCAAGTGGACTGGGCATTGGTGGAGGCATCAAGCATTCATGGTGGGACTTCTGAATGCTGAGTGTCAGGCTCTGGTCTTGGCTGTGAGGATGCAAAGGTGAGTAAGACCTGGTCCCTTTATTCCCAGAAGCTCGTGGCCTGACCTGGAGGCAGGACTGATGAGTATAGAGTCATAGCCATCACTCTGAGCTCTGTCATAGCGAGCCACACACCAAGCGCCCTGAAAGAACCGAGGAGAGAGTGACACACGGCAGCACGGCGCCAGGCGTGTGCTCTGGGACTCGGTGTCGAGGGATGAGCAGGAGGTCTCCTGGCAGAGAGTCTGCCGAGCGAACCGTGTGGTGGTATGAAGGCTTGGTTCGGTACCTGGAAGTGAGGAGGAGTCATGGGCATATTTTCTTCTCAACTGACTAGAAGGAGTGGAACTTTCAGTTAGGAGAAAGCTGGGGGAGGAGGGGTTTAGAACTAGACCGTTAAGGGCTAATTGTGTGAGAGCTGTTGAAAGAAACTTCAGTCAGAACCAGCAAAGATTCTCCAGATAGGAATTATCCAGGTAGCTGAAGTACCCTTCCCTGCAGAAATGTGCATGGGGCTCGTGTTCAGACAGTTTATGCCCATTTTCCACGTTTTGTGTCTCACGCACCAGTGGAGGTGTTTGTTGATGGTGCTAAGGCATCGGAGCCGGCCTGGCCGTGCTGACGGTTCATATTTAAAATGTCTCGGATTCCTCTTGCCAAATAAGCTGATAGCAGACACCCTTATGAATTCATGTGCAGACTTCTCTCCAGGGACTGTTCTGCATTCCAAACCCAGCCACACAGTCATTCTGTAGGAGCTGGGGGCGTGGGATGAGAAGGCTACTTAAAGATCAACGAAAATATATAGCTGTTTTTAAGGACAATACTGACAGGGCAAGAGTATCTAGGAAATGCATCATTTGCCATGAGGGTGAGCCAGATGCTTTTAAAAATTCCAACCCTTTCGAGTGGGGCGGGTCGTGGGGAAGAGAAAGAGTGCCTTCCAGGAACTCTTATCTGTCTCCTCTCTGATGAGGTCCTTGCTGATGTCTGCCCCTAGCAAATCCATTCCGGAAGCAGATCTTTGAGCCTGATGTACCCTTCTGGGAGGGAAGGAAAGCAAAAACCCAGACAGCAATCTGGAGTCCACAGCTTCCTGGTCTCAGATCACAGTCCATCTTTTGTGACCTCCTGTGTTTCATTTCTTTATAAGAAAAGAGAAAATCCTTTCTGGGACGATGGCTGCTTTAATGAATGTGTTTTTCCAAACATAAGCCCAAACACCAAAAGTAGAGTCCAGCATCTTCATTCAGCCAACCCAAGTTTATTACATCAAAATGGTGGGAGACTGCCTCCTGAACGTTGACAGAAAGTTCACCAGCTCGGTCACAGCTTCTGCTGTCCTTCCTGGGGCAGCTCTCTAGTGGAGTGTGAGTCAGAGAGGCCGTCTCTCACTGAGTGGAGAATGACCAAGCTGGCAGTCACTGGTCCTGGACTGCCTATCCCAGCATCTCTGAGCGCACAGAAATGTGGCCTCTGAGGGTCACCTGGAGAACCGGCTGTCCCTCCCTCAGAGCTCCGCGGCCCCTCACACAGGCCCTCGTCGCCTCCACGTCAGCCTCTTGGCAGCTACCGACTGTGCAGCCCAACTTATCAAGCTAATCGTCTCCTCAGAAGTGGGGTCAGCAGCTGAGTGTATTTTAGGGACTGGTTCCACCCTGTCTTATCAGAGAGGCCTCTCTGCATTTGCTGTCTGAAACCCTGAATGGTTTTAAAGAGCTTCTGTAAAAATAGTTCATAGGCGACTTCAGTTCCTCTGCACAATAAGGACGTGGCCCAAACTTTCTCTCTCTCTCCTGCTCAGAGGAACCAAAACCCCCAGGTGAGGGCACATTGGATGAACCACCCCCAGGTGAGGGCACATTGGATGTGGGCACAGAGCCCCTTGGGCAGGTCTGGAGAAGGGGAGACAGCACTGCTCGGGGCTATCTCCACCTGTCATTCTCTGACCTGCTCACTTCCCAGAGGCTGCATCTGAGGACTGTTAAGCTGTGCTCATTTAGCACACTGACTGGCACACGGTAGCCAGTGTCTGTGGGATGAATACGGGAACAAATACCCTACCAGCAAGAAAACCCTCCAGTTTTCCAGCAGAAGCCAAAAGAAGTGAGCAGCTCTCAGGCTGAGTTGCCCGAGTGCTCTCCACCGCCCAGCACACACTCCAGGAAAGATCCCTTTGGTCCAGGGTACAAAAGGATTTACAGATCTCCTATCTCCCGGGTTGGGTCTGGAGGGAGGGTCAGAAGAACTTTGATCCACATCCATAAATTCCCCCACTCAAGACTGTGAGTCCTGTTTTCAGGGATTCAGATAAGCACAACACACCAACAAAGAGCAGCGACAGGCAAGGCATGGGAGTGAGGGCCCAGCAAAAGCAGCATAGAGCCCATCCTGCTGGCCTCCCCAGCTTGCCCAGCCCACTCCCCTCCCCCCGCAACTGCTCCCTTGCCTGGGCATCCCATGCTTGGGTACGTCTTCCAGGAGCCTCCCGTTGGGCATCTGTGTTTTGTCAGCCTGCTTCTCTACAGCACAGGGCTTTTCCCCTTTACATCTCAGATCCCAGTTTCCCAAGTATGTTGACAGGTTGGTAGGTTTTGAACAACCCATTAGGCCTTTCTGACTCAGGCAGGGCTCACCTGCGCTGGCAGGTGCACACACCTGCTCGTAAAGGCTGACTGTAGTTCACAGGCCCTGTGTGGAGACTGAGATGATGGGCGTGGCCAGCTGAACCGCCAGCTATGCGTCGCCTCAGTGGAAGAAACAGGCAAGCACCCCCCTCCCCTGCCCCAGGCACACCTGCCCGGAGGCCGCCCGACCTTCAAGATCTAAGGAGGCATTATTTATATTGCTAATAACATTAATGACAATATAAACAACAAAGCATGTGTAATGGCAGATCAGGAAATTAATCCTGAAATTAAAGGTCTGTAACTCAAATGGAAATGTTGGAAGCCCTTTGAGTGAACTCTAAAGATGGTGGGTACAGTGTGAGCTGTTCCATTCCTCCCCAAATAAATTTTTACTAGTAAATATTCATTCAACAAAATGTACTAATTACCTACTAGGAGCAGACACCACACTGGCACCAAAGTTAAAAAGATAAAAATCAGCGGACAATTTGTTAATGGATGAATTAGTCCAAAGGGACATAGTGCAAAAAGTTGAATTATTTGCTTGAATATTGATTGAATGTCAGTGGCATACATAGAACTGAGCTGAATACTCTGGAAAATAGAAAAGAAACAAAAGATGTTGGCCTTTTCCTATATAATGTAAAAACTATAACATTAAGTTTATACATTAATTGTCTAGACAAGATTAATGCACAAAGCTGTTGGGTTCAAGGTTGTAACTGTCTTTCCCTAGAAATTACTGAATGGTAGTTGCCCAGAAGCTAGGGAGACAGAACTTATTCCCCTGATGTCCAGAGTGCCTAGGGGTTTCCTCTTGGACCTCAGACTGTATGGGAGTGGGCCCAGGAAGCTGTCTTTTGGGATGCTTCCTGATAAATCTTCTGGTATGCAACTAGTTTTGGTGACCTCTGGAAAAGAGTCTGGAAGTTAGAAGAATGCATGGGAAAGAAAGCTATGACAAACCTAGACAGTGTGTTAAAAAGCAAAGACATCGCTTTGCTGACAAAGGTCCATATAGTCAAAGCTATGTGGTCTTTCTAGTAGTCACGTACGGATGTGAGATCTGGACAATAAAGAAGGCAGAGTGTCAAAGAATTGATGCTTTCAAACTGTGGTGGTGGAGAAGACTCTTGAGAGTCCCTTGGAAAGCAAGGCAATCAAACCAATCAATTTTAAAGGTAATCAACCCCTAATGCTCTTTGGAAAGACTGAAGCTGAAGCTCCAGTACTTTGGCCATGCTGACTCATTGGAAAAGACCCTGATGCTGGGAAAGATAGAAGGCAGAAGGAGAAGAGGATGAGATGATTGGATGGCATCACCGATGCAATGGTCACGAACTTGGGCAAACTCTGGGAGATGGTGAGGGACAGGGAAGTCTGGTGTGCTGCAGTCGCAAAGAGCCAGACGCAACTTGACGACTGAACAACAACTTGGGAAAGAAAAGTCAGTACAGGATGGGGAAGCTTTTGTTCCTGAAAGCTCCAGCTCACCCCTCAGGATCCAGCTCTGGTAGCACTTCTATTGTGGGCCTCTCTCCAGGCCACACATGGGTCATTCCATCTCCCATCGCTGTGTCCACACATCTTGCCACCCATCTCTGTGTAACTCATACCTGTAATCATTATTTAAAATTGATTCCCTGAATGGACTGTGATGATGGCATTCTATTAGTACTATGGGGCCTGACTTTGCTTCAGATTTGAGCAGGGGTGGGAGGAAGAAGACCGATCCTGGATGTGAAGCATCAAATAGCCCAGTCTGTCTGATGCAGCCACAGCGGAGCCCCAATACCTTTGGGAACTGAGCCTAATGAGGAAATGGGGGCTGCATGGAGTAGGCTGATGAGACCGTCAGGGAAGCTGGGACTTACACAATGGGGTGTAGGAAGCCCTGAGAGCTTTATGAACAGAGCAGGGTGGTGCTGGTCAGATGGGAAGGGGAAGATGGGGAGTGGAGGCTAGTTAGGAGGCTTCCATGATAATTCTGGTGGTGGTTAGAGAGAAAGGGCGGTCACAGTTCATGTCACCATGTTACCTAAATGTTGTGGCTGCTCTTGATTGGGTTTTCCCAACAAGCAGTGGTTACTGAGAGTCTACTATTGCCAGAGGCACAGGTGCCTGGCCCTAGGTGCGCAATCTCTGGCATCAGACAGTTCACAGTCCATTGAGGCAGGCAGACTCAAAAGCAGTTCACGCAAGAGTCTGTTTGCAATGATCACTGGAAGCTCCATGGAGTACAGCGTGGGAAAACAAGGTGTGGGGAAGCCCAGGGAAGACTTCAAAGAACAGTGCAGCCAAGGGTACTGCCTAGCCTGGCGTCACTGAGTTTCATCCTCATGTAATGCAGTGGGATCAGGACTGTTATTATCTCCATTTTATGGATGAGGAAACTGAGGTTCAAAGAAGTTAGGTGACTCATCCAGGCTCACACACCTAGGAAGTGATGGGACAGGCTTGTAATAAGTCTCCTTGACTCCAGAATCCACCCTGGGACCCCTCTGACATTCTGCTGCCTTTAATGTTTCAGTCCTAAAGTCGACTGGGTTTTTACCAAATGAACAGAGTCTAGATAAACTTTCTGGATGGAGCGACCAGCATAAGCAAAGGTGCAGGGAGGGTAGCCTGAAAGATTTCAGTTTGTCAGGGAGCTACAGATGGCTCAGTAAGTCTGGACTCGGAGGGGATGGGGACATGGTGAGGAGACAGGCTGGAGAGCAGGCAAGGGGCAAATCATGAAGGGGGCTTTTGTCTTGCTCTGCTAAGAGGTTTGGTTCTCACCCTGAAGACAGTCAAGGAGCTGATGAAGGATTTGAAATAGGAACAGGACCTGACCAAGTGTGCATTTCTGGTGGAACGATCTCTCTGGCAGCATCTCAAGAGAGAGGCTGGTGGATTGGAGGGAGCAAGCAGGAAAGGTGCTTATGAGGATTTTCTGAGAGTTCAGGTGACTGGCTGGCTCCTCAAGATGAGGGAAAGGGGACAGAGAAAGTGACTCCAGGGGTTTGGTGTGAGAGTCTGAGTGCAGATGATGCCATTCACTGAGGATGGGGATGCAGGGAGGTGAGGGCAGAAGGAAAACTGACCACATGTGAGGTCTCTGTAAGATAGTCCGGGGGAGTGTGTAACTGGCAGTTGAATACAGCCCTGGAAAGCAGCTCAAGGTTCACAGTGGGTCATCAGGGTGTAAAGTGTGGTGGATCTGTGGGAGTGTTGAGAATGAGAGGGGTGGTGAAGATCAGAACCTTGGGAGATTTCAGGAACATTCAGAGAGAGGTGTGTCTACAATAGACTGAAGATGGGAGAGACCATGAGCAAGATAAGGTCTGATAAGTGACAGCTGGATTTAGTGACAGAATTGATGTTGACCGTGGGTGTGATGCCTGGAGTGGGCTATGTATATGAATGGGAATGAGATTCTGGAAGATTAGAGGGTGAATGAGGTGAGGAAGTGAATATTACCAGGCTAGACTCTACTACAGAAGGAACCCAGGCTGTGAAGGGAACGGGGGAGGGTACCATTTTGTTTTGTCCAATAAGAGCAAGTATAGATCAAATTTGTGTTGAATTTGTGCACATTTTGGAGACTGACTTCACACTGATAATTCACACCTCAAAATAAGAACAAAAAAACTTTTGTCAGACAATGAATTCTTTTTTCTCTATTTGGTTTGAAAAATATAGTCACTTGGCACAATTCTTCAAAATGAGGGGCCTTTGGAAGATAGACTTCATGAGACATGGCTGGGCTTTGAGCTTCCGGAGCCGGGACTGCGCTGCGGTCATCCTGGGCTCCTGGGTACAGTGTGTGTAGAGCGAGCAGGTGTTGTTGAGAAATCCTTTTCAAGTTCACTTTTCCATGACTTCTGTGCCTCCTCCCCAGCATTCTTCTCTATCCTCCAGACTAATTACTAGGGTTGCAGTTCCCGAGGTCTGAACTCACCTGTCCAGACACAGAGGCTCACCTGGGAAGTGACTTTAATGGTGTGCTAGGCAAAGACTTGGTGGAAAATATGCTTTAACTGTCCCATCTCAGCTTAAGGTAGATTAAGGGGAGATGATCGCCCTTACCGTCCATGTGAACATGCCCCAGTTTCTGCTGTGGTTTGGCTTGGGCTCCTTTGGGGTGGTGGGAGTTATCCCTGGGCAGTGGGCTGGAGTGACACTAGACAAGCACCCCCAAGCCCACCCTGTGAGAGGCGACTTCATCCGGTTCTCACAGATGTTTGTGACTTGCTCAAGGGAGTGCTGGAGGACTCAGAAGTCCACATTCTTTTGACTGCACCACATGGGCTTCTAGGCACTCAGGACCTGAGGGCTCAGGGTTGTTGAAACCAATGAAATAACTAGCCTATCCATCCCAATCTCGTGTCTTATTACAGGGAAGGATGTGGATTTTCACCATAGGGTATATATGTGTGGGGAGAGGTGCTTCAGTGAGGGGCAGTCAGCCTTATTTCTGGGGCGGATCAAGTGACTTTTCCAGGGTATAGAGAGCCTAATGAAAAGGAAGATAGAAAATGCCAGAAATAGTTGTTTGGAAGTCAGCCTACAATAGTGTTGGTGACAAGAGGGAGGTTAATGCCCATGTGATCAACCTTCTTACTGGGAGGGGGTGCTTTCTAACCCAGGCTAAATTTGACATGGCAACCCACTCCAGTACTCTTGCCTGGAGGATCCCATGGACAGGGGAACCTGGTAGGCTGCGGTCCATGGGGTTGCTAAGAGTCAGGCACGACTGAGTGACTTCACTTTCACTTTTCACTTTCATGCATTGGAGAAGGAAATGGCACCCACTCCAGTGTTCTTGCCTGGAGAATCCCAGGGACAGCCTATTGGGCTGCCGTCTATGGGGTCGCACAGAGTCGGACACGACTGAAGAAACTTAGCAGCAGCAGCAGCAGCTGTACTATAGTTTACCTACTGGATTAGTTGATACTTCCTGCCTAACAGATATAGCCTTGATTCTCCATGTCTTGACATGCTTCAGGTTTATTTCTCACTTATGTGAGGTCCAAACGTTCTTGGTGTAGAGGGTATTCCTCCCAGTGGGCATCAGGGGGCCTAGCTCCTCCTCCCTGTGGTCTTGCTGTCTTGCACATTGATTTCCAAGGCTGCTGCACTCTGAGAGTGGGGGAAAGAGCCTGGAGGATCCCACGAGAGGTCCTCATGGGTTGGCCCTAGAAGTCGTGTGCATCCTTTCTGCTCACATTCCGTCACCTTGAACTGGTCATGTGGGCTCACACAGCTGCAAGGAAGGGCCCAGGAGGAAGGAGGAATATATCTGGTGATCAGCTGACCTATCTCTGCCACACCCACCCAGGGTAGAAAGTCACCCCTCAGCTGACATTTTATTGTATTCATCACTGTTATCCGAAACTACATCGAGATCTTATGACAAGAGATCCTGGCATTTGGAGTTTGATGAAAGAAGGGGAGTATCATGAACCGAAGGGTCTAGACCAGAGACCGTGTCCCTGATGTGGGTGTGAGGCAGAACTTGGATCCCTCCATCCATTTTGTGTGGGAGCAGTATGGGAAGGTGGTCATGGATGTGGGCTCTGAACTCAGGCTATTGGACTTCAAGGCATAGCTTCCATACTTCTGGCTATGTGACTTTGCCAAGTTGCAAACTTTTCTAATTCTTTGAAAAGTGGGGATAATAAGTAGTGTCTCATGATGCCTTGGCTTCTTGCAATGGTTAACTTCTTTAACACATAGAAAGCTTTACCGTATTGCCTAAAACTTTTAGATGATCATTAAATGTCAACAATTATTATGTTCCCAAGGACTGAACATTGTTCATTCATTTTGCACATACTATATAGAAAGGGTCTTGTGCTGGAAACTGGGAGTAGGGAAGTGAAAAATTAAGTTCAGCACAGGAAAGACTTACTGTGACTGAGCCAAGTCCAGGTGCTGTGGAAGGGTTCCATTCCATTTGGGGAAGGGGTCAGGGTTAGGGAGGTGGGGAGTGTCTAGAGGAAAAGAGCCTTGAAGGAAGATTAGGAGTTAGTGGGGTAGAGATTGGTTCACATCCATGTCCTTTGCTTAAGAACAGTAAGGATGGTATATGATATGTCAGACGTACTGTTTTTTTCAAATTGGCAAGCTTCTTTGCCTTGCAGCAAGATTCTGCTAACATGACAAGGATTCATACCAGTCTCCCTGAAATTGATGTTAGTCAATGAAAAATGTGTAAAGCTCTGATTTTGAGAGACAGAAGTCTCATCTAGTTACATACCCATCGTCTCCCCTCATCTGAGCCCGATGGCATGCCCACCAGATCTGAACTGATCTAGATGGGCCCTCAGGGAGTCTTTAGGGAATCTGTGTGCTTCAGGGAAGAATGCTCCCTGCTTTCAAGGAACGAAGTCTGCTGACTTCTGTCCAGGTCCTGTTAGAACACAGGAGTGTTCGCCCCAGGCAAGGGATGGTGGGCTCTGGGAGCTAAGACCAGGGAGCCCCTACCCAGCCTTCTCTGTGATGTTGATGCAGAGTTTACAGGTGCTGAGGGGGCAGGGCGTGACAGTGGCGATGGTGTCCCAGGGAAGGCAGAATAAGAGATCAAAATTTGGAATTTGGCAGGGCTGAACTTCCAAAGGCTTCCTGGAGTCAAATGAGGTTTGGAAAGAAGACTGAAAGATGCCTACATGACTTACAACATCAACAACAACAAGAAGAAATTATGCCACTGAGCCAAATAAAAAACAACAGGATTCTTTCACTGTTTTTATTACATTTGAACTCAAAAAAATTAAAAAAAAATAAGTTCGTTGTTAATTAGGCCACAGATTCTGTACTCTGGCCTTGGGCAGCTCCTACTAGAAGGTGGTGATAGTTATTTGTTTTTTAATGGATTTTATTTTTTTATTGTGGGAGAATATACATGACAAAATTTGCCATTGTGACCATTTTTAAATGTTAGAATTCAGAGGCTTCACATGGTTGTGCAACGATCACCTCTAGAAGTTTTTCATCATCTCAAATTGAAGCTCTGTCCCCATTAAACAATAACTCCCATTTCCCTCTTTCCCCAGCCCTTCTACTTTCTGTGTCTGTGAATTTGCTTATCCTAGGTACCTCCCACCATTAGTTTTGAGAAAGGCTAGACTCCTGAAAACTGGAATTTGCATTTCACAGTCCTCCCCAGGCAGCCAGTGTGTGATGAAGGTGACTCAGAGCATATGCAGAACAGGCTGCTGAGTTCTTGTTGGTGAAATGGACTTGCTGAATCTGCTGAGATGTGTGTTGTTTTGTCAGCTCCTGGACTGTAACCTAGGGCTTCTCAGGTGGCACTAATGGTAAAGAACCCACCTGCTAATGCAGGAGACCTAACAGACACCAGTCCGATCCCTGGGTCGAGAAGTTCTCCTGGAGAAGGAAATGGCAACCCACTCCAGTATTCTTGCCTGGAGTATCCCATGGATAAAGGAGCCTGGTAGGCTGCAGTCTATAGGCTCACAAAGAGTTGGACACGACTGGGTGACTGAGCACGCGGACTGTAAGCAGGGAAGCAGGTGTCTGTCTTGTGGAGTCTGGCTGGTCAGGGGTCTGTGGACACAGCTGAGATTGTGTCAGAGGTACTGTTTTCCCCCTAACCCAGCATGGCTCTTTGGAAAGGGCCTGCCTCACGGGACTTGAAGGTCTGTGATCCAGAGAGCAGAAGTGTGAGAATGCAGAATGCAGCCTTGGGGACCTTGTCTCTCACCTGTTGGAATATAAGCCTCTTCATTAAATTAGCAGTGTCAGGACTTCTTACAGGAAGGCCCTTTCTTTTCTGGAGAAGAACGGCATTGCTAGTATGACTGGAGTTGGATTGGCCAGAGGAAGGGAAGATACATGAGATGAAGATAGTCTAGCCAGGGAGAGAAGACTCCAGGACTTGGGAGGCATATATAGGAGGGAGTTATAAAAAGCTGTATGTGCTTCCAGTGGAGAATCTGGGAAATACAGAAAAGTATAGAGCTACAAATAAATCAACAGAAATACCATCACACACACACACACACACACACACACACACACACACCCCACCACCACCCACCCACCCCCGCCCCCCCTGGCCAGGGATCGTGTTTGGCTTGATTCCTTTCTCCTCTGGATATTACGCTAAGGAGTTGGAATCGTTGAGGACCTTAATCTGTATCCTGCTCTTTTCACCATGATTTAGGGCATAAGCATTTTCCCCAAGGATTAAATGTCTTCATAAATATTATTTTAAAAGGACTGCCTAATACGCTATTATTTGGTTGCACCATAACTTAAGAAGCCACACCCCGTGTGACATTTGCAGGCTCTCGGAGCCTGAAAGAACTTCAGAGACTACAGAACTCACCCCGTTTAATTTACACAGCGACTTCAGAAAAGGCAGGTTGCATTATTAACATTTCCATCATCATGGCTCATGTCAGTTGGTGACTAAGAGCGTGGATTTGGAAGTGAGGTAGAACTGAGCTCCTTTACAGCATGTCCGTTCAGTACTTGGCATATGAAGGGGGTTGCTTGCCCCTCGGAATCTCCTTCTCTTTTGTCAAACAGGGATGGTTAAATGAGATCATGGATGTAAAAGATCTGGGACAGGGTCTGGCGCCCGGTGGGCAGCTGAGCAGCACCGTTGCTGCTGTTCTGATGAGGCTCAGTCTCCGCATGTCCAGGCCCAAGTTTTGCCTGCCTCAAAGGCTTTGCTTCTCCTAGAGGTTCATACAGATGGGCTTAGCAGTACAAGCAGAGATGTGGGGCACTGGCCAGAAATCATTATGGAAAAAATTTTAAATTTGTATGTGTTTGTGTGCACACATGTATACACACACACATATACACAATACACATACATGCATATATAGACATTTATGCACAAAATGATATATATGTATATATTAGCATGAACACATGCATATACATACAGTAACCACACATGGCACACTTATACTTGCCTTGCAGGAAAGTGAGATGATCAAGTTCTGGAATCATCCCCTACCCTCACAGTCCTTGCTTCTTATAGAGTAGATACAGAGAGAGAGCAAGAGAATCACCATACCCTCTAGACTTCCTGGCACTTTGACTGGTCAGCATATAGCTCTCTGACTCATGGGAACCCACCCCCGCCCCCCATGGCCAGGGATCGTGTTTGGCTTGATTCCTTTCTCCTCTGGATATTACGCTAAGGAGTTGGAATCGTTGAGGACCTTAATCTGTATCCTGCTCTTTTCACCATGATTTAGGGCATAAGCATTTTCCCCAAGGATTAAATGTCTTCATAAATATTATTTTAAAAGGACTGCCTAATACGCTATTATTTGGTTGCACCATAACTTAAGAAGCCACACCCCGTGTGACATTTGCAGGCTCTCGGAGCCTGAAAGAACTTCAGAGACTACAGAACTCACCCCGTTTAATTTACACAGCGACTTCAGAAAAGGCAGGTTGCATTATTAACATTTCCATCATCATGGCTCATGTCAGTTGGTGACTAAGAGCGTGGATTTGGAAGTGAGGTAGAACTGAGCTCCTTTACAGCATGTCCGTTCAGTACTTGGCATATGAAGGGGGTTGCTTGCCCCTCGGAATCTCCTTCTCTTTTGTCAAACAGGGATGGTTAAATGAGATCATGGATGTAAAAGATCTGGGACAGGGTCTGGCGCCCGGTGGGCAGCTGAGCAGCACCGTTGCTGCTGTTCTGATGAGGCTCAGTCTCCGCATGTCCAGGCCCAAGTTTTGCCTGCCTCAAAGGCTTTGCTTCTCCTAGAGGTTCATACAGATGGGCTTAGCAGTACAAGCAGAGATGTGGGGCACTGGCCAGAAATCATTATGGAAAAAATTTTAAATTTGTATGTGTTTGTGTGCACACATGTATACACACACACATATACACAATACACATACATGCATATATAGACATTTATGCACAAAATGATATATATGTATATATTAGCATGAACACATGCATATACATACAGTAACCACACATGGCACACTTATACTTGCCTTGCAGGAAAGTGAGATGATCAAGTTCTGGAATCATCCCCTACCCTCACAGTCCTTGCTTCTTATAGAGTAGATACAGAGAGAGAGCAAGAGAATCACCATACCCTCTAGACTTCCTGGCACTTTGACTGGTCAGCATATAGCTCTCTGACTCATGGGGGTGGGGGTGGGGGTGGGGGGTTGACCTAAGTCGTCCTGGGATCTGTTAGTGTGAGTGATTCCACGAGGAAATGGACTGAGGTGAGGAAGTGGGAATGTGTGAGGTCATTTCAAGCCAGAGCAGTGGAGTCAGCTCACTATTGAAAGATAGAGAGGAGAGGGCTGGGGATGGATGGGCAAGACCATATGGCCTTGGACTCTCGGAAGAGGAGCAGCACAGAAGACCAGGGCCTGTGATGGGCCTGGAGTCTCTTTCCTGAGCTCCCCACCTGGGCCAGTGTAAACAGAGGGCAGTGTCCCAGGCCCTGTTGCAGGCTAGGCACTTGGGTGGGCTTTCAACTACCTCTCTTGGATGTGTTTTCATTAGCCTTTCCAGTAGGGGCTCTAGAGGGCATGTGTAAGAAGACTGCATGTGTGGGTTCAACCCGCATGAAAAAGGCTTTGACTTCCTGTGGGTGATCTCAAGCGCTAAGACCAACTGCGGGGAGAAGCCCTTGGAGAGACAGCATCGATCTTGCTGGAGAGGGACCAAGAGAAATCATCTCACTGAGGCTGTCTTCCTGTCAGCGGAGACGAGGGTGGGGCAGGCTGCCCCAGGAAGTGGTGCGTGCTCAACCTGGGAAGGTGACGGAGGGAAGGCTGGGGACCCCTGGCTGGAAGGAGATTACAAGGGGGCCCTTTCAGCCCCTTTCCATCCTTGGGAGTTGCCCCAGGGTTAGGTTCAAGTTGGTGTCACGTGCCCTGGTAGATGGAAAGCCGGGCCTCCCTGGGCCAGGTGAGAAGATGACGTCTGCAGACACCACCTGTAAAGCAGGTGTTCTGCCTGAGCTGGGCTCTTCAGAGATGCTCTTCAGAGTGTGAGGATTTCCCACTGTTTGGCCTTGGCTGCCTCCTGCCTTGTCTCAGATGTCGGATCCAAGTAGCCATGCCTGAGGGTCTTGTGTGTGAGGTGCAGAGCTGGGGGCTTTAAGTCTTTCCAGCAGCTCTGTGAGTGGATGGGGTGAAGACCTCCCTATCTTTCACTGCTGAGGAAACTGGGCCCTGCCCCCATGGCCCCTTGGGGTGGTTAACCTGAGAGATGGTGAGTTTGAATAGGGGTTTGGCAGTGGAAATGACAAGAGGCTTTGATTTTTAGATTGCATTTGCCTTGAAATGTGTCTGTGAGCCTTGAGGGTGGGGTTGAGGGCTGCCATTTCCTCATTCTGCCTTTGAGAGAAGGTTTTGCTCATTGTCTCTTCCAGCTTTCCTTCAGTTTTTCTAGAACTTCCTCTTTTATTTATTTATTTGGCTGGGCCATGTCTTAGTTACACCATGAGGGCTCTTTAGTTGTGACATGTGAACTTAGTTACAGCATGTGGAGTCTAGTTCCCTGACGAGGGACTGAACTTGGGCCACCTGTGTTGGAAGCATGCAGTCTTAGCCAGTGGACCACCAGTAAGGTCCCATCTTTTATACACTGCCTGGTCACACTCTGATGCCATTTCACAGGTGATGAGGCCAAGGAACAATAGAGGTGTGGAAGTCCCACACGAGAGTATACTGGTAACTGTCAGGCCAGGAGCTCCTCTCTTATTTTGAGATGAGGGCCTCTACATAAACTTTGAACTTGTCTCCCAGATGTTATGGGCCCGAGAGCCCATTACCACTGCTGGTAATCTGAGACTCTGAGCTTTAATTTGTAGCAGCCAGAGTCAGGGAGAGGGAATTGCTTTGTGACTCATGAAGTCACATAGGCAGAACCACAAATAA
Source organism: Cephalophus harveyi (assembly GCA_006410635.1). NCBI lineage: Eukaryota > Metazoa > Chordata > Mammalia > Artiodactyla > Bovidae > Cephalophus > Cephalophus harveyi. The sequence continues at coordinate 341,060 of SJYT01063959.1, forward strand.
GGGACTCGTTGGCAAAGACCGAATTGCTTCAAGGCTATTCTTAGAAACTAGAGCATCATGTCTTGTTTCTTCCCAGAAAATGCAGAAACCTTTCATATTTCTGAGTAGTTCATTTATTTATATTTCATACCAAACTCCAAAAAGGCAACAACTGGGTAGTGATTGACAAGGAAGGCTAACAACGGCTATTACCCAGGATCCTCTGGCTTAACTAATCCTGACTTTCTTCTTTGGTGGAAAGAGAAGGGTATCCAGCAAAATACTACACTCCAGTTTCTGGAAACTCAGGCTCAAACTTATGGGAGTCCTTCTAAATCAGCCTCTCTAGTTCATTCACAAAATTACCTTGTACCATGGATGTTTTCAGTTCATCATCCAAACTTCATGTGAGGTTCCCCACATTTCATATGGGAACTTAAATCTCAGAAATGGAGTTAGTTGTCCAAGGCTACACAGCTAGGAAGTGGATTTGAAACCAGATCTTTTGTATTGAAAGCCCATGGCCTCTAATTGTAAAGTGTATATAATTGTTTGACTTGGGAAGCTAGTACTGCTGCTGCTGCTGCTAAGTCGCTTCAGTTGTTTCCGATTCTGTGCGACCCCATAGATGGCAGTCCACCAGGCTCCCCCGTCCCTGGGATTCTCCAGGCAAGAACACTGGAGTAGGTTGCCATTTCCTTCTCCAGTGCATGGAAGTGAAAAGTGAAAGTGAAGTCGCTCAGTAGTGTCTGACTCTTCACGACCTCATGGACTGCAGCCTACCGGGCTCCTCCGTCCATGGGATTTTCCAGGCAAGAGTACTGGAGTGGGGTGCCACTGCCCTCTCCGAGAAGCTAGTACTAGTGGTCTTCAACTATATTCTCTTCATTTTGGTCTGATGGTGTTTGAGTCATTTGATGAATAATAATGAGTGGTGGTCATCAGGGAGTCACAGGTGCTAAATGCATCACACATGATTAAGTTTATTCTTTACCACCCTATGACTCGAGTATCAGTATCCCCATTGAGCAGATGAGAAAGCAGGCTGAGAGGCTAGATAACTTTCCAAGGGTCCCGTGGCTAGTGAGTGCCTGAGACCAGACCCACACCTGGGTTTGCCAGACTCCATATATCCAGATGCTTTTCTGTGAGGAGACCTACTCCTAGGGGCTGTCAGTCGTTCCTAAGGTGTCTGACTTAAACTAGAAAATGATTTTAAAGGCTGAGACCAGACTCTTTAGATGCAGGGTGGCAGGGCTGAGGCTGGCACGGGCTGCGGGGGCACATCCCCAGACAGGGCTTATCTCCTCCTGTCCATTCATCTCCCTTCACCTCCTCGTATCTCCCTCCAGATAGGAGCTAGTTCCTACAGCTCTCACGCCCACCCACAGCCCTCAATGCCACTCTGGCTCTTTCCCTTGGAGCTGTAAAATTAAGCTGTTCATTTTTCTTTGGGGGGAGGAGAGGAGGCAGCTGGCATTGGGAGGAGGCAGGTTCTTCCAGTTTATAAATTATTCTCTGGGAGCTTGATAACTCAGAACAGTTCACCATTTTAGACAGGGAAGAGTTGGTGACTTGGAGAACTGATTTTCAAAGCTTTTTTTTCAACCTGGGGCATTCCCCAGATTCAGATCAGCTGCAGGTGATGGCTTCAGCCTACATCTTCACAGCTACCCAGTGCCTCCTTGGGCCAGGCTCTGCCATCACTCCTGTATCTCACCCTCCACAGCAGCTCTGCAGGCTCTGATACAAAAGAAACAGCTGGGGCTCAGACTTTATGTGGCTTGTGTGAGGCCAGGTGGGCAGCGAGGGGCCAAGCTGAGCTTTGGACATGGCTTTAAGAGCCCCAAAGCCTGTGGTTCTCCTCTGCGCCACCTGCCCATCCCATACTACAGGATTCTGGTGGAATTCAAGTAGCTTTGCAGCTGTCAATTAGCTACTCCAGCCCTTCTTCAATCCCTGGCATAGAAGTGATTCCAAAGATAGACAAAGACTGAGGATGTTAATATGCTCTGAAAAGCAGATAAGTCTTGTTCTCTGTTTATGCTCTCTGGGTGGTGCGTCCTGCACAGGGGAAAAGTTGAAACACAGGAGGAGGCGAAGTTTATGTGAGTGATACCAATGTGAGCAGTGCAGACACTAAAGGTTCTGACTGATCCACGTGGGAGGGAATCTATGTCTTCTCAGTCCTGGGTAGAGCACAAAGCCAGCTTTCGAAGTTGGTTGAATTTGTTGAGTTGAGGGGACCAGAGGACAGAGGCCTGGCTGCAGAATAGAGTTTGGCAGGGTCTGAAGCAGGGAATGTACTATTCTCCCTTCTGCTGAGTCTGGTGCCCGACCTGTTGGGAGCTCTTAGAGAAAGAGGGATGGGAGGGAGATGTCCTATGCTGTAGCCCGAACCACTTCACCCGTCAGGATCTGGGTGTCTGGAGAGCTTGTCTGCCCCCAGCAAGGGGCCCCTCACAGGTGGCGCCCAGCCAGGCTGTGTATAACCTACACGTGTGTGCTTTCCTTCCCCCTGCCCTGCCAGTTTCTTTCCTCGTTGTACCTGGGCAATCCTCAGCTGCCTCCTTCTCCAGTCTACCCCTGCCATCTCATTTTCCCAAAGACTTATCTCACCCCGCTGCTCTGTCTCCTGTACCCACGGCCCACTGGAGAAGCCAGGTCCCCTCTACAGTCTGCCCCAGACACCTTGTCACGAGTCCTGAATTCCCAGTGCCTTGAACTTGCTGTCATTCTGCAGCCATGCTGTCTCTTTCCAGATCCGTGCCTTTGTATGGCCCATTCCCGAGTTGTCTAGCAAAATCCACCTCATTCCTAAAGTCACAGCATTTAGGCATTTCCCTGTTGCGGCTCCTCTGGGCTTCTCCAGGCTCTGTTGAACATCTCCTTCTCTGGGCTTCCATGTGCTGTGTTCAGTTTTACAAGCGCTGACCTGTTGTCTTATAATCAACTATTACAGGTCTGCCTTCCTCGCTAGGCCCTGTCTCTGTATCCTCCTCTACCATCTAGGGTGATGTGTGGCCCTTGCTAAGGCACCAGTCAGTCAGTCAGTTCAGTTCAGTTCAGTCGCTCAGTCGTGTCCGACTCTTTGCGACCCCATGAATTGCAGCACACCAGGCCTCCCTGTCCATCATCAACTCCCGGAGTTCACTCAGACCCACATCCATCGAGTCAGTGATGCCATCCAGCCATCTCATCCTCGGTCATCCCCTTCTCCTCCTGCCCCCAATCCCTCCCAGCATCAGAGTCAGTAGTTATTGCTTAATGAATGAGTAAAGGATTAAGGAAGAAGATAAACACCATCCTCTGCTTTCAGTTTTATAAGGCCAGCCTGCAATCCAAGCGCACCCACAATGGCGTTTCCGTCTGGAGTGTGGGAAGCTACCCAGCCCGAGGGCTTGTCTCTGTTTGCTGACCTCCTCCTGCCAGGCTTCTGTCTGGGGGAGCTTGGTATGCTCTGTCCTCTGTTTACAGACTCCCTCAAGCCCTCCTGACAGCGGCGCCAGCCCCAGCTCCTCCATGCTCGTTTTCTTGCACCGGCTTCGGATTCTGGAAAAGTAGCTAGTGCTTTGGAAAATCAGTCTAATTTATTTTTGTTCCTTTGAAACTTAAATGACTTTCCTAAGAAAATGCCTGAGGTTAGAGTGGTGCAGAGAAGAAAGGATGATGGCCAAAACCCCGGCAAGCTATTTTTGTGATGTGAATGAGCCTCCATCAGATTTTTCTTTCCTTTAGCACTTGTTCCAAATAGCTCCCAGCTTGGGCTTACAAAGCACAGACTCATTTTGTGCATCAGGAGGAGACCCACATGTCTCTCTGTCTTTCTGTATGTCTCACTGAAGTGGATGCTGTCCTTCCAGCAGATTTGAGAAGTTGCCATTTGTTGTCTGTATAAAGAGAAGATCTGCCCTCTGATAACTAATGAAAGAAGATGTAAAAGTGTGATGTCTAAAGATAGGTGGGATGGTGGTCATGAAATCTAGGGAGCTTTACTTTTTGGGAACTGTGCATTCATGTCATGTGGTTAGGTTACATTAATATTAGTTTATGGTACCAAGAATTACAGGTTTTCAACAGTGTGAAATCTGGGTTTCTGGGTTTGTTTGTTTTCCTTTTGCTAGTTCCTATTTCCAGAACCATCTGGCTTATGGCAAGACTGACCAGATAATGTTGACATCAGTCAGGGTATGTCTTTGGCAATCTGTAGTTCTTTGCAGCCAGCCAGGGGAGTGGAGTGTTGGGGAGAGAGATTGCCAGCAAGGCAGCATTTCCAGTTTAGATGGTGTGATTATACCTCTCCTGTAGAGTATGTATGGTAGGTATTATGTTTAGTATGTTAGTATCTTAAAGGAATTGTATTTTTACCTCTCTGCACCCTCTCCCCAGCCTACCCTCGTCCACGGAGCTCACCTCTGCCTCCATCTACCTTTGCAGGTGTGACATTTCTCCAGGTACTTCATGGTGTTCTCCTCCATCCTCTCCACATCGCTGCTCTGCGTGGCTCCTGAAACATGGGGGAAAATGAGGATGAGAAGCAGACCCAGGCCGGGCAGATATTCGAGAACTTTGTCCAAGCTTCCACATGCAAAGGTACCCTTCAGGCCTTCAACATCCTCACCCGACACCTGGACCTAGACCCTCTGGACCACAGAAACTTTTATTCCAAGCTCAAGTCCAAAGTGACCACCTGGAAGGCCAAGGCCCTGTGGTACAAACTTGACAAGCGTGGGTCCCACAAAGAGTATAAACGAGGAAAATCTTGTATGAACACCAAGGTAAGGGAACTCCTGCGTAGACGCTTCTTACACTGTGGGGCATGTGGGTTGGTTTGTTGGGAGGTTAGGAAGCTGTTGCCATTTTGCCATCATAAGGTTCTTAGCAAGTGTGGTTGTGTTTTATTGTTTGACTCAGCTGAAGGTTACCTTTGTCTGTATATGCACAGCTTATCTTAGTCGGGGGCTTCTATCCTATCGTAGTGGTCTCAGCAATTCTTCTTATGTGTTCTCTGAGGCACAGAAAATAAAGGTGTCAACTTGAAAAATATTCATAACCTAAAGGCTGAGAGCTATGCTTTATTTGGTAGGGACTTTTAGGATTTTTCAGGAGACAGCATCTCAAGTAGGAGAGAATTGCTCCAAGGAGGTGAGGAGAGGAGCCAGGTTATATGGAAGTTTTGCAACAAAGGGCAGATAGTCTGAACATCAAGATTATCTAGCTAAATAAAGCCAGATACCCCAAGTTAAGGAAATCAGTGCTTTTCTTTGCAAGGGAAGATGCAAGAGTCTGGGCTCACAGAAATCATTCCTTTGATACATACCTCAGCTATCTGGGGCCAGTGTCCTGTTCTTATATCCTGAGTTCCTCAGGGCTCACTGTAGGGAGTGGCTGCAGTCCTGTAGCTGCTGCTGCTAAGTCACTTCAGTCGTGTCCGACTCTGTGCGACCCCATAGACGGCAGCCCACCAGGCTCTCCCGTCCCTGGGATTCTCCAGGCAAGAACACTGGAGTGGGTTGCCATTTCCTTCTCCAATGCATGAAAGTGAAAAGTGAAAGTGAAGTCGACCCCATGGACTGCAGCCTACCAGGCTCCTCCGTCCATGGAATTTTCCAGACAAGAGTACTGGAGTGGGGTGCCATCGCCTTCTCCCCTGTAGCTGCTAGATGGCAGGTATTCTTCTCCTTTCTGAGTGCCCTTGAGGCACACCAGCTGGCATTGGAGGGCTGCAGTTGAGGATGACTTGCCACATCCTTGTTTATAGATATGGCAGGAAATAGTCCACTCATCAAAGGTATGCTTGATGTTATCCTGTTTCTGCTATTACTACTACCACTACTTCTAGGAGCCATTATTTACCAAGTAGCTTCTCTGGGCCAGGCCCGTTCTGTATGAGGTCTCATTGAACAGTACGGTAGTCCTTTGGGTCAATTAAGAGATATGGAACCTGCAAAGTCAGTCTCACTTAAGGTCACACAACAAAAAGGCAACCTCAATCTCTCTGATTTTAGGGCCTATGCCCTGAAGTCCCTGGAGAGACATTTGTGCTTCTTTTGGGAACAAACATTTGAGAAAGATCCCCTGACTATAATTGGCTAAGAAATAGGTCTTTGGTATTTATTACCATTTCCTCCCTCTCTTTCTCTTCCTCTTCACATCTCTGCATTCTCCACCACCCCGTCCCCTTCCCCTGCTCAGGATCACACGTCGGTGACATCGGATAACCTGTGCATAGCACATCATGTCTCTGATAGCTCTGCATCGCCCATCCCCGAATACACAGCCAGAAGTCAAGACTTCCCTGGGGGCTGTCAGCCCTGGGCACTGGTCCAGGCTGTATGTTTAGGTTAAAAGCAAGCGTGCTGTATTTAGACCTCACAGGAGGTAGCTCAGCCAGAGCCCTTGGAATTCTAGTTGGTGCCAATCCTAGACAAGAGGATTGAACTCTCCATAGAGATCAGAACTGTTGTGTTTTTGTTTTGGTGATGCGGAGCTGTTGAGTCCACCGTGGGATACAGCCACTTTCCCTTGCCCTGGGGAAGACAGCTGCCAAGCTCCTCTGAGCCTGGGACACACAGACTGTATAGGGTATAGGAGAGCATTTCGTCAGGCTAAGCAGGAGTCATTTTAGCCCAGAGCATACTAGCCATCCAGGAAGGGCTTGACCATAGCCTGCTAAGCTCCAGCCTGACCCGAGAAGAGGAAAGCTTTAAAAAAAGAAGAGGGGGGCCAGTATCCTAAGTGCCGTCCCTGCCCAGCACCTCCTTTCTAGCTGTTGTAGCTTCATGGTTCCTGGCTCACTGGGCAGCTCTTCAGAGTTCTAGGAGTGGGGAGCTTTTAACTTACAAAGCATCACCCTTTTCCGTAACCATATACAGTGGTTTCCTTTTTCAAAGGTCCTATGGAAGTTAGGTGGCTAGAGGGCAATATGTTTTCTCAAGGAAGATTTTCAGAGCTCTTACTGTATCAGAAAATGCATCACCCCATATACTCAACAGTTCCTAGCTGTTGGGGACTCTCTCGGGGATCAGAGGACAGACCTTCAGATGGGAGTCAGCCAGCAGAGGGATAGAATGAAGGGGTGACCACCAGGAAGATGTCCTTCCAAAAACCATTGGCTGGTTGCCTAGCTTGCCTGGCCAGCCCCTGTTTTACAAGCGTTGATGGCTTGAAGTGGAGGAGTCCGTTCATCTGGTGGTTGGCAGGTCATCAGTGATGTCTAAGATATTAAGACAAAGGGAAAGGACTCATGTCTTTCCTTAGTGATGCTGAGTAAGAGTGGTTCTTGTGCAGGAATTTTTACACCTTTCTCAGGAGGAGGAACAAAGACATCAAATGTGGTGGCCCATCTCATAAAAACTACCTGTTTGCTGAATTGTAGACGACCTATTGGAAAATGCACTCAGTGTACAGAAAAAAAGAATTCAAACAAAATATTGCTGTTCTTCAGTTTTGTTTGTGAAATTTGAAATTACTCAAATTTAAAATCAATTATTGGACTGTGGAAATAAAGAAAAATGGTTATGACTCTTAGGCGAATTTATTCGCACATTTCAGAAACTCAAACTCACCTAAACAAAACAGGGAGATGATTAACTCACATGAACAGGAAGGTCCAGACACTCAAAGTCTTTCCCACCCTCTCTTCTTCCATCTAACTATCTCTTAGATATTTTGATCTGTCTTGGCTCCATTCTTCCCTCCTGCAAACATGTTTTCTCCGTGTTGCTGCTGCTGCTGCTAAGTCGCTTCAGTCGTGTCCGACTCTGTGCAACCCCATAGTCGGGAGCCCACCAGGCTCTTGATAGCTCTGTGACTCAAAAGACCTTTGTCTTCCTGCTCAATATGGAAAATAAAATCTCAGGCAAGGATTTCAGTTAGCTCACTTTTGGGCCAGTTATTGAGGCCAAAACCAGGGCAGCTGACCGCTGTCTTTGGCAGCCCTTTTAAGCATCACATGATTCACATGAGGGGAGGAACAGGTCCCCAGGAATGGGGGGTGGGAGATAGACAAACACTAGGTATCCTCCTCATGATGAGCAACTGCTTGTTTGCATCCTAGGTATGGTCCAGGCCTCTTCATGTTGGATTCACGTGGGTAATGATAATGATGGGTAATGTTCACTCTAAGAGCCTGGGTCTCCTGGTTGTGAGTCAAGCAGAACACGGAACATGGTCTTCCCTCTCTTCCAACATGAACAGACACTGTCTTGCTCACACATCTCACTTAGGTTTATCCCTTGGTGTAGTAGCTGATGCTGAACATTAACAAAACGATGAGTGATGGGCATTAGCATGCTTGTGGTTCATCATTAATGCTAAGCCATGTAACACAGATGTGTCAGGTACCAGGCATATAGCCAAGCTCCTGCTTAGTCACAGGTAGAATGGGAATGAATGAACTGCAGCCAGAACTCCACCTTTGCCCTGATGTGGATGCATCTCAGCACCATATGGAGTGGATCTAGGCCTCGGTGATTCACAAGCATTAATCAGCCCCTACCAGGTGCTGTAAGCTCTTCATGCCAGCAGGAGTGTGTGTGTGTGCACACGCATGCACTAGTGGTGATGGCAGGGGAAGATTGGTGACCAGGGTCTGTTTGGAGAAGATGACCTCTGGTTCATATGCCGGGGATAGGGAGGAGGACCTGTAGGGTCCATAGAGCAGTAGTTTAGGTGCCAGTTGCATAATCTAACTTGGGGTTATTGTTCATTATTGATTATTATTTATGAGGGTTTAGCCAAGCACTTAGTAATTCTTTCCCTGGGTGTGATCTCTTTGGATAAGAAATGAGTGAACCAAGGAGCAGGCCAAAGAAACTTTTTCAGGGCTGATTTTGACTGTGAATTAGGGTAGTACCCAGATCAAATGCCACATCTGATTGTGCTGTTCCTGGGGAAGACAGCTCCCAAGAAAGTAAAATACATAATTTCGTCTGGGAGTTACTATCTCCATAGTCATTGAGTCTGGTCGTTTATTTTATATATACTTTTAATGCTAGAAGGAAGTTGAAAGAATGTTGTATACAATCTCTGCATTTGACAGATGACTAACCAGGAGGCCCAGGAAACTGAAGCTGTTTGGTTGAAGCTAGTGGGTGGCATTGCCAGGGTTTGGATTCTATTTATTGGATCACTCTTATAGTGTTTTGTTTATTCATTTGTTAGGTATTTCCTATACCCTACACCTTAGTAGGTGTTTGACAGAGGAGATGGTTTGAAAGAGTAGTAAGAAATGGTTCTCACTTGAGCTTTCTATAGAGGGGACAGAAATGTCCCTGTTTCTGTATTTACTCACTTATTTAATCATTTTTAAGGTAAATGATTATTAAGCAGCTGCTATGTGCCAGGTACTTATCTAGGCACCAGTCAGTCACTTTAGAGCTCTTTGTCTTTGGGCAACTTACCTAATTCCTTATTCTCAATAGCAGCCTCTGTAAAATGCGGACAATGATGCTTCTTCCTTCATGGAGTTTTTGTGAATATTGAATAAGGTAATCTTTGAAAAGTGTTTAGAACTCTGCCTAGTACCTGGTAAGTGATCAGCTAATGTTTAGCTGTTAATATTATTATTAATATCCTAAGTGATATGAGAGAGTTGTGTACACTGTTCTGCAGGACTATAGAAGAGCAAGTGATTGGAGAAGTCTGGGAATGCTTCCTGGAAGAAGAGAAATGATTTGGGGTTTGACAGATGAGTAGGAGTTTGCCTAGCTTTATTGACGGAAGAGCTCAAGGGAACATAAGGCAGAGAAACGTATTCGGGGAAGAGTGGGTTGCTCATGTAATGGGAATGAAGATGCCCATGGGGAGAGGGAAGAGGAAGGGGAGAGTGTGAGAGCAGGATGGATGAATGACAGGAGACCAGAAGGCCTCCTAGGGCCAGGCTCAGACAGAGGACCTGGAGGATCATTGAGGATGTGTCCCTGATCCCAATCCAGGGTTCCTGCTCCCGCCTTCCAGGGGGTGGCTTGGTAATCACAGGTAACCAGTTCAGGCCAGAAGACATTTGCACATGACTGCCATAAAAACGCGTTTGCAGGAAATGACTCAGGCTCCTGTCACCAGCAGCCATGGGGCCAGCCTATATAATGAAAACTCTTGGATTATCCCGTGAGGAGGAAATGTCCGTATTTTGGGTCACACCATGCCTTCTGCTCTTGAACGTGACCTTTGTCCGTCTTTGTGTCTGCACTGACTCCCCGGGGGTGGGTAGCCCCGGCCTGGGTGATGCTTGCAGCCCAGCTCACTACAGCGTGGTCCCCTAGCTGCCTGAGCAGAGCACAGTAGGAGCAGGGAGCGGGGAAGGAGAGGTGGGGCTCGGAGGGAAGGCCGCTGTCTCGCAGTCTAGATAAGCCTATCTGACATTCCCCACTTCTGAAATCACCCACCAGGACCCTCAGATCCTGGCTCCACTGCACCAGCTGGGAATGTCCAGCAGCGCTTGGCGTCATACAGGCAGCTGCAGGCATAACCGACAGAGCAGAGGATGGTCCCCGCACTGTGCCCTCCGGTGCTATGTGTGCTGTGCTTAGTCGCTCAGGCACGTCTGACTCTGCGACACCATGGATGGTAGCCTTCCAGGGTCCTCTGTCCATGGGGATGCTCCAGGCAAGAATACTGGAGTGGGTTGCCATGCCCTCTTCCAGGGGACCTTCCCAACCCAGGGATCGAACCCAGGTCTTCCGCATTGCAGGCGTATTCTTCACTGTCTGAGCCACCAGGAAAGAGCTAGTTAAACAAGAAGCTTCCATAAACTCTGTATCTGTCCACTTACCTGCCAGGGGACTGTGGTGCTGCCCAAGTAGGCACGTCTGTAAGCCTAGATTGCCAGTCGAGTTCTGTGAATCACTACACTTGTCACCACGAAGTGAGACATGCACGAAGTGCACCTCATGAAGTGTGTGGAGTTTGCCTGAGTGTGTGCATTGAACATGCTGTGTGAGATTGAGGAAGTCAATTATTCCAACAATATTAAACCAAGATGAAAAAATTCTTTTTTGGCTGTCTTCAGGAAGTGGTTAGACTGGGTTCACTGGAGTTCATTTTACAAATACATTTATAGTTAAAGTGTTCTTTGTCTATTTAAGAACCATCTAATTCATTTTCTTTAATTAAAAAAGAAATGCAGGACTTCCCTGGTGGTCCAGTGGTTAAGAATCCTCCTGTCAGTGCAGGGGACACAGGTTCGATCCTTGGTCCAGGAGGATGTCACAGAGCAACTAGGCGTGTGCACCTGAACTACTGAGCCCGTGAGTACCTTCTCCTGTTGCATGCTCTGCAGCAAGAGAAGCCATCATGAGAAGGAGCCCAGGCAGCACAGCTAGCGAGCACCCCCCACTTGCTGCGACTAGAGAAAGCCTGCTTGCAGCAACAAAGCCTGCGAGTGCAGACAAAAACTAATTAAATTTTTAAAAAATACACGCTCATGGTAAAAAAAAATTAATTCAAGCAGGACAAGACAAGAAAATATACCGGGAAAGGAAATGCCTTTGCCCAGGCCCCCAGGTCTTTTCCCTAGAGACAACCAGTATGCCATTTCCCATGCGCCCTTCCTGAAAGTCTCCATTTGTGTGTGTATGTGTGCGTCCCCCTTCTTCTTATTTGATGGGAAGTGTTTTTTTTTTTTTTTCTTATTTGTTGTGTACCTCTTTTT
>SJYT01063959.1:352842-380805 GCA_006410635.1 Cephalophus harveyi
AAAAAAAAAAAAAAAAAAAACATGGAGATTGTTTTATATCAGTACCTGGGGAATCTAACCCTTTTATTACTTTCATGGCTTTTTATGGCTTCCCATTTTATGGCTCCATCACAGTTTGCTTAACTGCTTAGGTTGTTTCCAGTCTATTGCCATCTTAAACAGTGCTGCAGTGCACTTCCTCATATGTACTTTGTATGCACATGAAAGTTTGTCTATGGGATACATTGTGAGAATTTCAGAGTCCTAGGGTGTGTGCATTGCGTTGAGAATGTTATAGGCAGGTTCTGTCCATGGAGGTTCTTGCAGTAGACACTCCCAATAGTGCAGGAGAGTGATAAGAAGGGCCCTGATGAAAAGAGAGTCACAGTGGGATGTTGCCTACTTGGATTTCTTTGGCTTGGTTGAGTGGGTATTGTGATGGACACCCTCTGAATCCTGGAGTCTGGGCTGGGTGGCCTTGAATGGGGTCACTGAGTGAAGAGCAGTCAGTAGCAACATGGTCGGGACCACTGCCACCCCTGTAACAATCACAATGATTTCATTACATCCAGCATTTGCGTAGTGCTTTATAGTTTCATACACATGACTTCATTAAGAAATTTGCTTTGTAAAAGGTGACTGCTCTTTCAAAGAAGAATGAATTTGTACTAAATATGTTTTCGTCTTCAAAATTTCATCAAATAGTGGGAGATTTTACAGCCTTGATCCATGGAGGATCTGTACTCTTTGTGCTGAGCAGCGGCACCTTCGTGGCCTAGCTAACTTGTTCGCTTTATGATTCAGTTTAAGCTAGTATCACCTCCAGGGAGCCTGCCCTGACCTCCTTTCTACATCTCCTTTCTCTTATTTCATCCCCAGTTGAGTTTGGTGCTTCCACGGGATCCCAACTCTGGTCCTACCACTATCTTGCTGATCAGTGTCCCTCACTGACTGCTTTTTTGGCTCCTCCCCACTGTGAGCTCCCTGAGAACAGGAACCAAGACTCACTCCTCTTTGGGTCTGAAGCACAGCATAGGGCTTGACACAGGGAGGGTGCTCAGGGACGAAATGAATGAACTGTGTAGCTCAAGAGGCTTCTTTCTGCAGTAGCACAAATAGCACACTGGGGGCTTCCCCAGCGACTCAGCAGGTAACGAATCCGCCTGCAATGCAGGAGACACAGGAGACTCAGGTTTGATCCCTGGGTTGGGAAGATCCCCTGGAGGAGGAAATGGCAACCCACTCCAGTATTCTTGCCGGAAAAATCCCATGGACAGAGGAGCCTGGTAAGCTACAGTCCATGGAGTCTCAAAGAGTTGGACACAATTGAGCACTCACGCACAAATAACATACTATTAACATACAGTTCTCTCTGTAGAGCTGTACTGGGTGAGTCCCAGTATATTTCCAAGCCTTGATTGTGGGTTTACAGAAGCCAGGACCGGCCAATCCCTTATTTTCTTATTCAAACATCTGTCCAGATTTGCCTCTGAGCACCCTCTCCCAGGGGTGTGTGAGGAGGACCATAGCCTTGTCGGTGCCTTGACTAACATCTGGCTGTTCATGGAGCTTTCAAGGAGGATGGGGAAATTAGCCAGTAGGCTTGTTAAACTGAAGGGCTGGGCCTCTTTTTTTCTTGGCGAAAAAAGGAAAACCTCTCGCAGTTCGTGGCCCACCCAGGGTTGCACAAGGCCTTAGGGAATCTCTGGCCAGGATTATCCAAATTAATGTGTACCACTGGGCAGGGCAAGAGGAAGCCGTGAAGCGGTTTCATGCTCTGTTTCCCAGACTGGAAGGTGTCCCCTGGCTTCCCTCCCTCCTGTTCGTTGGAGGCGCTTGCTCAGCTTTGCTTTTCTTCATAATAAAAAATATCTTGGAGGTAAATGTATTCCACGGCAAGGGATTTGTCCACTTAAGTGTGAACATATCTGTCTAACTCTTATCAATTAGATGGGGTGCCAGGCTGAATTCAACCTTCCTGCTGTAGGGCAGGTCCAGGGCGATTCACACTCCCTCTGAATCAGAAATGATTACACTCAACTGCAAACTCAACTGCAGTGAATTTACACAAATAGGAGCTTATTTTTTAACCAGCTATCAGGAGAATGATGGTGACTGAAAATTCAATGGCTATATTCTCTGTGATTCTCTGAGCCAGTGCTGTCCAGTAGAAATATAATGTGAGCTACATATGTGATTTAAAATTTTCTAGTACCCACATTTTAAAGAGTATGAAGAAATGGTGGTTTATTTTAATAATATATTTCACTTAATATAGCCACTATATCATTATTTCACCGCGTAGTCAATATAAAAATTTAATTCTGAGATATTTTTAATATTCTTTTTTTGGTATTAAGTCTCTGAAATCCTGTGTGTTTTACAACTCAGCTCAATTCAGATAGAGTCACAGTTGAAATGCTCAGTAGCCTCATGTGACTAATGGCTATTGAATTGGATAGTGCAGCTCTAGGCTTTTCCTCATACTTGTCACCTTGTAGTTGCAAGGTAGCTGTTGTGGTATATCCAGCCATCATGTCTGCTTTTGAGGCAGGAAGAAGGTAGAAGGGACTGCTGTAGCTGCATACATTGCTTTATCACATAGACAAAAGTGTTTGCAGAAACCCTACTATTAATAAAATGTAAGCTCCATGGGGGCAGGAGTTTTTGTCTGCATAGTCTCTGCTAATTTTCCAGCACCTAGAATAGTAACTAATGAATAGTACATATTTGTCACAGATTGAGTTCTCCAAAAGCAGATGCTTAGAAGGTATTCGGAGTGCAAGATGTTCATTAGTAATCAATACCTGTAAAAGGAATGGGGGAGAGAAGCAGGATTGGGCAGAAGAAGTCAAAACTGTACAAGAGAATCATATGCCTCTGGGTTCAGGCAGCTGAATCTTTTCTTACTTGGTCTTTCAGCCAGTGAGTTTGACAGGATTGGAAGGCTACAAAGACCTCAATTGATATAGGAGGTCAGCTATGAGCTACCAACCCTCTCTATGACATGTTCAACACATATACCAATACAAATAGTGTATTTTAGAGCATGTGTAGTTATAGACTTGTATACTTAAGGGTTGGAAAGCAGAGACATTACTCTGCTGACAAAGGTCCGTATAGTCAAGGCTATGGTCTTCCTAGTATTCACGTACGATTGTGAGAGCTGGACCATAAAGAAGGCAGAATGCCAAAGAACTGATGCCTCAAACTGTGGTGCTGGAGAAGACTACTAAAAGTCCCTTGGACAGCAAGGAGATCAAACCAGTCAATCTTAAGGGAGATCAACCCTGTATAATCACTGGAAGGACTGATGCCGAAGCTAAAGCTCCAGTATTTTGGTCATCTGATGCTAACAGACAACTCATTGGAAAACTCCCTGGTGCTGGGAAAGATTGAGGGCAGAGGGGGAAGAGGGCGTCAGAAGATGCGATGGCTGTATAGCATCACCAATGCAATGAATATGAACTTGAGCAAACTCTGGGAGATGTTGAGAGACAGGGAGGCCTGGCGCACTGCAGTCCATGAGGTCTCAAAGAGTCAGACATGACTGGGCGACTGAACAAGAACAATAATACTTAAGGGGAGTAAGTTATAAATTTAATAGTGTGTACATGAATAGTATATAGTATATATATAGCACATATATATATATAGTATATACATGAATATATATTAAATTATATTACATAAAAAACTGTTTACCTTAAACTTCTATGCAGTATCTTGGGAAGAAAACCCAACTGTGTTCTAACTACAGAGCCTTCAACAGTATGGAACATGTTTCACTGCCACCTGGCATACCATGCACTTCCTATGCATCACAGTCTTAAGAGATATAAACATAGAGTAGCAAACTTCACCAATGGTTTGTCCATGGGGATTCAGCAGTGGGAGGACTTTATTCTCAGATCTTTCTCCAGGGAGAACTGTCTAAATTTGAGGAACATACCTGGAAAAATTCTCTATGTCCAAATCTGTAGAAGTCCAGGAAGTTAGCAAGCCAGTGGTTACTGTATAGCTTAGCGTCGTTTTCTCTGGCGTAAAGCATTCTCTTCCGTTTTCTCCTTCTCTCTCCTTCTCTGTTTCCATCTCTGTCTCTCTGTCTTTGATATTCCTAATGTTTACCTTTTTGACTGTGGTAAAATATGTATAACATAAAATTTGTCATTTTGATCATTTTAAGTATGTGAATCTGTGGCGTTACATTCTCAGTGTTACACAACCATTGCCATTTTCTACTTCCAAAATTTTTCACTACCCCAGATAGAATCTCTGAACTCTTCAGCAATAACTTTCTACTCCCCACTTCCCCCTAGCCCTTGGTAACCTCTAATCTACTTTCTGTCTCTATACATTTTCCTATTCTAGGTATTTCATGTAAGTGGAATCATGTAATATTTGTCTTTTTGATTCTGGCTTATTTCACTCAGCATAATGTTTTCAAGTTTCAGCCAAGTGGTACCAAGTATCAGAACTTTAATCCTCCTTTTTCCAACTTTAGTAATATCTTTTATTTAATCCAACTTATAAAAATATTCTGAGATGTCTCTATAAAAGTTATTAATAGGATATTTTAGATTTTTGTACTACGACCTTGAACTCTGGTATATGTTTACTCTACTAACATATCTCAGTTTGGATGCTAAATTTTAATCAGAAATACTTAATCCATATTTAGATTTCATAATATTTACAGTTAAAAAAATAGATTTATGTGTCCAAGTTATTTCAATCATACTTTGTTTTCCAGTAACTGAATTGAGTTCGGGTTTATTTTTTAACTGTGGTAAAATACGTGACATTAATTTTACTATTTTAATCTTTTCTCAGTATACGGCATTTACATTGTCAAGCAGCCAATACACCATTCACCTCTCAAATTTTTTTCATCATCCCAGACTGAAACTCTACATATTAAACAATAATTTTCATCTCTCCCCTCCCCAACCCCTGGCACTTCCATTCTACTTTCTGTCTCTACAATTTGGCTACTCTGGGTACCTTATATAAATGGAATCATACATATTTGTCCTTTTGTGACTGGCTTATTTTACTTAGCATAATGTCCTCAGGGTTCATGCATGTTGTAGCACATGTCTGAATTTCTTTCCTTTTCAAGGCAGAATAATATTTTGTTATATGCACACACTGTATTTTGTTTATCCATTCATCCCTCGATGGACACTTGAGTTGCTTCCACCTTTCACCTATTGCAAATGTTGCTGCCATGAACCTTGGCATACAGCATCAGCTCAAGTTCCTATTTCCAGTTCTTTGGGGGCATATACCTAGGAATAGAACTAGTAGGTTGTATGGTAATTCTGTGTTTAACTTTTTGAGTGCGTGTGTGCAAGCATGCTCAACCACTCAGTCATGTCCAACTCTTTGTGACCTCATAAACTGTAGCCTGCCAGACTCCTCTATCCATTGGATATTCCAGGCAAGAGTACGGAAGTGGGTTGCCATTTCCTACTCCAAGGGGTCTTCCTGGCCCAGGGGTTGAACCTATGTGTTCTGCATCGGCAGGCAGATTCTTTACCACTGTGCCACATGGGAAGCCCACTTAACTTTTTGAGGAACCACCAAACTATTTCTTCTTACTCTTATTTTAAAATTGCCATCCCTGAGTTAAAAATTTCACATTTATTAATTCATTCAAAAAACCATTTGAAATGCCTACTACATTCCAGGCATCAGGGTTACAGCAGTAAAGAGATAAAATCCCTGTCCTCTTGGAGTTTACATTCTTCTCTGAGAAAGACAACAAATAAATATATGTGACCCGAGTGTGCACACATGTGTCCACGTGTTGGTGGTGGTAAATGCTATAGAGAAAAAACGAGGTGAGGGCGATGTGGGCGCCCCAAGTAGAGGTGGGTTTGCTGTTTTATATCGGATGTGCTGGGAAGGCTTCTGTGAGATGGTGACATTTAAGCAGAGACCTGAAGGAAGTGAGCCTGTGGCTCTTAGAGGAAACAGTTCTAGACAAAGGGAGCAGTGATGCTGGCAAGCAAACGTGCTCAGCGCATTCTCAAATAACAGGGAGACCTTTGCGACTAGAAAGAGTCAGGCTGATGTGGTCAGGCACAGGTCCAGGAAGGGAATGAGGTGAGGAGGTCCAGATTGCTTGGACCTTGTAAAACCCCTGGAGGTGGATGAACAGAGTCACATGATCCTCATGGAAGGACTTGTGAAACCCTGGAGATGAAGAAAGCGAAGGAGGACTAGAGCCTCTCCCTCTGTGAATAACAGCTATCTCAGGCCCAAGGAATTTATTGCATCCTTTTTCCATCCTGTCTTAGAAGAGCTGTCTGCTCTTTCATTACAGACCAGCACATCAGGGACAGGCTGGGACCAGTCTTGCTGCCCAGGTGAGGGGAGACTTGGTGATACTTTGCCAACAAAGGTCCATATAGTCAAAGCTGTGGTTTTTCCAGTAGTCATTTATGGATGGATGTAAGAGTTGGACCATAAAGAAGATTGAGTGCCAAAAAATTGATGCCTTTTAACTGTGGTGCAGGAGAAGACTCTTGAGAGTCTCTTGGACTGCAAAGAGATCCAACCAGTCAATCCTAAAGGAAATCAATCCTGAATATTCATTAGAAGGACTGATGCTGAAGCTGAAGCTCCAATACTTTGGCCACCTGATGCAGAGAGCCAACTCATTAGCAAAGGCCCTGACAATGGGATAGATTGAAGGCGGGAGGAGAAGGGACAACAGAGGACAAGGTGGCTGGATGGCATCACCAACTCAATGACCGTGAACTTGAGCAAGCTCCAGGAGATGGTGAAGGACAAGGAGGCCTGGTGCGCTGCAGTCCATGGGGTTGCAAAGAGTCAGACACAACTGAGCGACTAAACAGCAATTGAAAAGTCTTCCTGGAAGGGAAAAAATCCTCCTGAACATCCACAGCAACTAACGTTACCCCCAGAAGGAGTAGAGTCATTAATTTAGTCTTTCCTCACTCATTTAGTGATTGCTGAGTGCTTTTGAACTGTGGTGTTGGAGAAGACTCTTGAGAGTCCCTTGGACTACAAGGAGATCCAACCAGTCCATTCTAAAGGAGATCAGTCCTGGGTGTTTTTTGGAAGGAATGATGCTGAAGCTGAAACTCCAATACTTTGGCCACCTCATGTGAAGAGATGACTCATTGGAAAAGACTCTGATGCTGGGAGGGACTGGGGGCAGGAGGAGAAGGGGACGACAGAGGGTAAGATGGCTAGATGGCATCACTGACTCAATGGACATGAGTTTGAGTGAACTCCGGGAGTTGGTGATGAACAGGGAGGCCTGGCGTGCTGTAATTATGGGGTCGCAAAAAGTCGGACACGACTGAGCAACTAAACTGAACTGAACTCCTCAGGCACCAGAGAGGAGAGGTGAAAACAGCAGAGAGGGCCCCTGCAATTGTGCAGCTTTCTGTCTGGTCCAGGGGAGGACAGAAACACACAAAAGCAATCTTATCACCTCTTCTTAAGAAGGACATAAATAGGGCATTATGATAGAGAGAAGATTGGAGAAGGCAATGGCACCCCACTCCAGTACTCTTGCCTGGAGAATCCCATGGATGGAGGAGCCTGGTGGGCTGCAGTCCATGGGGTCGCAAAGAATCGGACATGACTGAGTGACTTCACTTTCACTTTTCACTTTCATGCATTGGAGAAGGAAATAGCAACCCACTCCAGTGTTCTTGCCTGGAGAATCCCAGGGACGGGGGAGCCTGGTGGGCTGCCGTCTATGGGGTCGCACAGAGTCGGACACGACTGAAGCGACTTAGCAGCAGCAGCAGCATGATAGAGAGAAGCAGGAAGGGTAATTGATTCTAGACAGCGTATTGTTGTTCAATCACTAAGTTGTGTCCTACTGTTTGTGACCCCATGGGCTGCAACATGCCAGGCTTCCCTGTCCTCCACTATCTCCCAGAGTTTGCTCAAGTTCATGTCCATTGAGTTGGTGATGCCATCCAACCATCTCTTCTTATCTCAAGACAAGGTATTATAAGTGACATTTAAGCTTAGATCTCCAAGTAGGAAGCAGCTAGCTGGCAAAGAGCTGGTTATTCAGAGAGGACAACAAGTGCAAAGGCCCTGAGCTGAGAAAGCGCTTGGCCAGCTGGAAGAGGCAGCAAGGCAGCCAAGAGGGGGCTGGAGGGGAGAGAGTGGAGGGGAGTGTGGTAGGAGGTAAGGTTGGGGGTTGGGTAGACAGTAGACAGATCACTGAAAGGCCTTTCATGTAGTCCATTCTAACAAGTTTAGGTTTTATCTTCTCCTTGAATACCAGCTCCACTGCTTGCTAACAAGTGTGACCTCGCCTCTTGGAGCCTCTATTTGTTCCTCTGTGAAATGGGAATAATAATAGTTATGTCCTAGGACTGGGGTGACAATTATACAAGAAATGAACATAAAGCATTTAAGTGCCTGATAGCTGTTAATTGCCTCCTCTCCTTCTCGAAACTATCCTATTGGATTTGTGACGCAATTTTTTAAAGTCATCCTCATGCTCTCTCTCCTTTTCTGTAGTACATGTTCCGTCTCCTCCAAGGGCTTGTCTCTGACACCTGCTTCTGCTGGGTGTGCTTCCTAGGGGAAATCTCAGTTACATTCATCTGTCACCCCTCCCTCCCCCATGAGGGTGACTCTCTACTTTTGTATCTCTGGCCCTACATGTCTCTTGAGGCCCATGAGCCCACTTAGGTAACTTAAGACATCTTCAGGATGTCTCTTGGGCACCTTTAAACCCCACTGACCATCTTCTTTCTGAAACCTGTTTCTCTCCTCCTTTTTCTCTAAATCTTGAAGGCTCAAAACCATACCAACATCTTGGATTCCTGTCTGCTTTCTGCTCCCAGTTGTCAGGTTCTGCTGCACCTTCCTTTGCAATTTTATTCGTATCTGTCCCCTTCTCTCTATTTCCATTTACAACACTTTGGTGGGGGTAGCAATCTCTTACCCAAGTGATGGCATTTGTGTGTCTGAAGTCTCTTGTGCCTTTTCCTCCCATCCAGACCAGCTGGCGACCCCCGCAGGACTGGCCTTCCAAAGCACGGCTCTGACTGTGGCTCTCTGCTCACATTCACAGCCCTCCACTGCCTTGCGCTGCAGTTTCCCCTCCAGCCTGGCCTGGTGTCCTGTTTGGTCAAACTGTCTCCTACTTCGTATTCCAGAACTCCCTTCTCACATGCCCATGCTGGCTATACTCCCTCCTTGCTCTCAGCCTCATGCCCCCCCTGCCTCTGGCCAGCCTTTGAGCACTTCAGTCTAGCCTACAGAGCACCCCCTTCTCAGAGACTTTGGTCTCTGTGGCTCCAGCAGCTTCCTCCTCCCACCTTCTCCTTGGCAACCCATCCCCATGGCCACACCTTGGAGTTTGCTTCACCCAAATCCTCCTTTGAGAAGCTCCTCTCTAACCACAGCTCTGAGCGGTTGCTTGTCTCGCTGTTACTCTCTCAAAATCTGCTGCTAACCTGCCATCCTTTCTTTTCTGCCCATTTGTCAGCCTAGCCTCCCCTGACCTTCACTTTCTTACTCACTCTGGAGCCTGTCCTCTGTCTTTGCAGCCATGTTCAGCAGCTTCTCAAAGCCACGACTTTAGGCCGGCCTCGCCTTAGGAAATCTGACTCTCACTCTGCCCCATCCACAAAGCTGCCAGTTTCCACTGGAGAAAGTAGCAGAGCCCGACCAGCTGATCTTGGTACCAAGTTGTGAGAACTCAGTTCTGAGCATCTTTGTGCTGCCAGGACAGCGTTTTAAGAAAGTCTCGCCAGTTTCTGTCCAAGTCGTCCCCAGCCTTTATCGCCTTCTCTACCCTTCAGTCCCTTACCTTTAAGCAGCTGTCCTACTTCTCAGGAAAACTGGTATCATCAGCTCTGTTTCTTCTTTTCTTTTTCTCAACCTAATTTCTGGGCAAGATAATCTCTATACCCCTTGCCCCCCGGCTTCACCTTCCTCTTGTTCCCAACCTGCTGTAACCTGACTTCATTCCACTGTGCCAGTAGAGATGCTTTCTTTTGGTGTCATGGGGGCCTCAGAGTTATCCAAGACCGTGGCTGCCTTTGCATCCTTGTCTGCTTGGCCTCTTTCTGACACTGGACATGGCAGATCATTATCTCCCTGAAACTCCTCTCCTTAGAGAGGCACCTAAGTGTAGCCCATGAGCTCTGGTTCTTGAGGGAGGGGAAAATATAGGTTATGCTTCTTTACAAGAAACTGTAAACCTGAGTATTGACAGGTCCAAACTCTCCCTGATTTTTCATATTTTTTGGCAAGAAGGCTCTCCGTAAAGAGCACATCATTGACCTTTTTCTGCTGCTGAGCTCAGCAACAGGTGGAGTGGTGTGGATTTATGATGCCTTCTCGTGCTGCAGGAGCCTCTTGTCTTTTTCCCTTATAGATTTACTCCAGGGCTCCAGATCATATCAAATGACACCGTTCACTAGAATTTAGCCATACATCACAACACTACAAAGCTTTTCCACTTGCAAAGCAATTTTGCATCCAGTATCTCATTGGATTCTGACAATAACTCCATGGGGGTAATCAGGGCTGGCATGATCAACCATACTTTACAGATGAGGAAACTAAGGCTTAATTGGGATAAAGGACTTGCCTAGAATTTCACAGGGATAAATGTAAGAATGCAAGAATGTTCAAAACCAGCAGGCCCAGATGTTGTTGCCAGTTGTTTGAAGACTTCAATACAGACAGACAGTGACCCTCAGAAAGATGTAAAATCCATTGTGTCTCCAACCACATAATTTCTTTAATGGTTAGTGTTGGGTGTTAAGGATACAAGGATGGCTCAGATATTCTTACTTTTATTTTCAAAAGAAATTTTACCTGAAACATTTAAGGTAGATAGCAGCATTACTTAGTATTTATGAATTTATAATTTTAGAACTTCACATTTTAATGTTTGCTTATTAAAAGGGTTTCAGTTAATATGCTGATACTATGAAGCTCTTTTGATGGATGTATTAGTTTGAAATTCAAGGTTAAGTATGGTATTGTTGTTCAGTTGCTCAGTGGTTGTCGACTCTTTGTGACCCCATGGACGGTAGCACGCCAGGCTTCCCTGTCCTTCACCATATCCTGGAGCTTGCTCAAACTCATGTCCATTGAATTGGTGATACCATCTAATCATCTTGTCCTCTGGCATCCCCTTCTCCTCCTGCCCTCAATCTTTCCCAGCATGAGGGTCTTTTCTAATGAATTGGCTCTTTGCATCAGGTGGCTAAGCTTCAGCTTCAGCATCAGTCCTTCTAATGAATATTCAGGATTGATTTCCTTTAGGATTGACTGGTTTGACCTTGCAATCTAAGAGACTCTCAAGAGCCTTCTCCAACACCACAGCTCAAAAGCATCAATTTTTCAGCATTCAATCTTTTTTATGGTCCAACTCTCACATCTGTACATGACTACTGGAAAAACCTTAGGTGTGGTACTCACAGCCTTATATTAGATTTAGCATCTAATTTGTTTTGTCTTATTTACACAGATTTAAAATAGGATTTCCAGTAAAATAATTCTTTAACAGCTTGTTTTACAATCTCTCCAATCATAGTAATCTAGAAACTTGATATATAGTAGGTAGATACATCCAATTTGCTTTAAGATTCAGCTTTGAAACTGAAATTTTCTAATCTGTAGAATGAAGGTAATATTTACCCTGTTCAAAGAGTTGTAAATAGGAAATGGTTTACCATAACAGTTGGCTGCAACCTTGTAAACCTTCAGCAAATGGTCACTGTTACTGTTCTGCACTACAGCTTTAAGGGAAGGGTTGACCACATGCTGTCCCACATGCTAAGGATTCATAGCAGTGTTTGTGTGGTATGGGTTTTGTTTGTTTTTTTGTGGTTGCATCCTTTTTCTCTCTTTTTTCTTAGAGCAGTTTTTGGTTCACAGCAAAGTTGAAGGAAAGGCATAGAGATTTCCCATATACTCCCTACACCCACACATGCATAGCCTCCCCACGATCAGTATAGTCATCCAAAGTTATTATGACATCATAGCCACCCAAAGTCTCTAGTTTTCCTTAGGGTTCATTCACAGTGTTATACACTCTGTGGGTCTGGGCAAACATATACGGTCGTGTATCTCTTTACTGTCCTAAAATTCCTCAGTGCTCCATCCATTCTTCTTGCCTTTTCACCCCGCCCCCCTGACTCTCCTGGCAACCACTAACCTTTTTTACTGTCTTCATAGTTTTTTGACTTTTTTTTTTTCAGAAGTTCTTATAGTTGCAATCACATAGTAGGTAGCCTTTTAACACTGGCTTCTTTCACTTAGTGATATGCATTTAAGGTGCCTACATACCTTTTCACAGCTTGATAGTTCACTACTTTTTAGTGCTGAATAATACTCCATTGTCTGGATGTACCACAGTTCATTATGTACCATTCATGTACTGAAGAATATCTTATTTACTTCCAAGTTTTGCAATGATGAAAAAACTGCTGTAAACATTCATATGCAGGTTTTTGGACATAAACTTTATTCTTCTTTGGGTAAATACCAAGGAGCTTGATTGCAGGATTGTATGGTAAGAGTGTGTTTAGTTTTGTAAGAAACTGATAAACTGTCTTTCAAAATGGCTGTACCCTTTTTCATTCATTCCTATCAGCAATGAATGAGCGTTCCTGTTGCTCCACATGTTCACCAGCATTTGATGTAGTTAGTGTTCTGGATTTTGGCCATTCTGATAGATACACGTTTGTAATTCCCTGACGACATATGAGGTAGAACATCTTTTCATATGCTTGTTTTCCTTCTGTATTGTTATGAGGTTTTTTAATCTTTAGGAGTTTGTGAACTTGGAAGGCAGGGGCAGGGGGAATTCTTATTTTCACTAACGTCTAACTGAAATGTAGCATTTCTCCCATTTGCGAGTGTGGTGGCAAACCTATGTTAGGAGTGCCTATGATTTGTCACCCATAGAAATCACAGATATTTTCTTTCATCCTTACAGTTGTAGATATCTCAATCTCTGGTTTACACATCACTATTTGGAAATTATTTAAGGCCTTAGACCTGCAGCTAAGTCTAGGGGTAGGGAGGGAAGTTGCTCAGTCGTGTCCGACTCTTAGCGACCCCATGGACTGCAGCCCACCAGGCTCCTCTGTCCATGGGATTTTCCAGGCAAGAGTACTGGAGTGGGGTGCCATTGCCTTCTCCACAGCTAAGTCTAAGGTCATCATTATTTAATAATATATTATGAGATATGTTAAGTGTGTTAACATTTTATCTCATGCATTTAAAGATTGAGAAAGTTTTCATAAACTTCGTTGGGTTGCCAAAGTAACCCAGGGCACAGACATGGTCAAGGGCCCCTTGGCCGATGTCACAGACCTGGGAACTAGGGACCAAGAGCTGTGTGAGGCCTGCCTGTGTGCAGCCAGTGCAGGGAGGGTATGCTGGGAAGAGCCTGGGGCAGGACCTGAGTCAAATCTCTGCTCCTTCATTTAGTTTACGACCCTAAGCCAATTACTTGAGTGGTTTGATTCCCAATGTCCTTATCTGCAAAGCAGCGATATTAACACATACTTTACTGGCTTTAACAGGCAAAGAATTATTTTTTGCACATTGAAAGTCTTCAAGAACATAAATTCCCCTCTCCTTTCCTCCTTGCTCTGTTTCCTCTTGTGTGACATGAGAGGTCTCAGTAGAAGTCTTCTCTGAGTTCTCTCTTAAATTTGTTGTTATCCTGAATCTTATAATCAAGGCAAACCAGGTGATCCATTGCTGTGGAGACGGAGCTGGTGTCTTCGTGCCCCTGGCACTGCCAGTCTCCATTCCTGGAGCAGCAGGGAGTACCAGCATCCTCAAACCTTTCCCGCCCTTCCGCTCTCCACCTGGGCTTTCCCTGGCTCCCCTCCAGGCTGAGCTCATGGATTGGGAATGCGTAGGCCGAGCTGCTCCCTGAGTGCCTGAGAGAGGGCCGCTGGTGTAACATGTTCTAAGAGCATTCTCTCCACCTCATGTCTGGGACAACTGATAGCAGACCTGGGAAACCCATTAATCAACATCCTCAGTGGCTCAGCAGACCCCACTCTCCCTGCTTGGCCATCTGTTGTTTCAAGCTGGCTGTTCTTAGATGGAAAAAATGTAGCCTATTGTTGTCTTGGTGAGAAGGTGCTAAGGTGACAAAATGCTTCTCTGTACAGGAAGTTAGGAGTATGGGGAAAGATGGCTCGATGCCATCATGGAACCATATCCTGCTCCTTTTTTTTTTTTTCCTTAATTAGGCTCTGAATAAAAAAAGGGTTTGTGGTTCCTGGGTTCAGATGACACATAATTGTGGGTTTTTTTCTTTCAGTTGCTGAACTGCCCTGGGCCTTGGAACCATGTTCTATTCCAATTCAGTTTTCAGAATAGGTGAAAACATATGGTGTACCTGGCTAATTGCTGCACTATTCCTTAAGACAGTTGCTAGAGTCTTGGCCCAGTGGACAGCTGTTTGGAGCACAGCCGGGGAGGACCGTCATCCCTACTCTGCATGTTCTCCTCCCCATCCCAGACCCGATATGGAGCCTCCACTCCAGTTCTGAGCCCAGAACTAACCACCTCTGCTCTGCCTCGGCCTGCAAGAGAATTGAGATGGAGTTTCTGAGACTGAGCTGAGCCAGTCTGATGTGTCTTGTCCCTTAAATATCAATGGGAAGATTCTGGCTGGGGACTGTTGAAGTGAGAGGGACCTTCCTGCCCCGGCACATAGGAGAGTTAGGTATACCAAGGGCTCCACTGAGAGAGACAGCCCTCCAGGCTCTCACTTCTTTATGCCAGGAAGTGAGGCAGTGGTATGCGTGTGGTGCTGTGCCTGGACAGGCTGGTCTTTGAGTTGAGACCAACCTGGGTTTGCATCTCAGTTTTAGCTGTGTGACCTTCAGCATCTTACTCAACCTCTCTGGCCCTCCATTTCCTCAGTTGTAAACCGGGAATAATACTAGTGCTGTGTCACAGGGTGATTGTGAGGCCTACATAGATTAATATACGTAGAGCACTTAGAGTAAGCTTATTGCCTTGGTCATTATTACTGATTGTCAGGGTGAGCGGGATCTAGACAGTGGGGACTTTTCTCCCTGGCTGCCTCCCTGCCCTGGGAGCTGCTTTTTGTTCACTCTTCCCCCAGTGGTTAAGTGTGGGTGTCTGTGTCCCAGAGGAGGGAGGGCTCCACTATGGACCCTAACCACTGGCCTTGTAGCCCATAGAGACTGCAGAGTTGGTGATCCCGGCTTCTCTGAAATTCCAGCCCGGGAGTGGTGAACTAGGGACGGTGCCAGCCTACAGTCTGTCTGCAGAGCACCTAGCTCCTGAATGTCCTGCCCTATTGTCTGTCTCTTTCAGAGAATGTCTGATATTTGGGTTTTGTGATAAAATTGGCCTCTCTGAGAGGTTTCGCAAATAGATTCCAGACGTTGTAGTAAACCAAGCCTTTCTGTATTTTTACCAACACAAGAATGAGCTTGGGGGAATGACTTCATAGATTCCTCTCATCAGTCTGCTGGGGAAGGAGGGCTGGGGTGGTGTTCACTTTGGTAGTTAACAGCAACAATGGTAACTAACCCATAGTAGGTTAGTTGGTTGAATTCTGCCATCAAGCCTCAGGGATTGGTGAGGTTATCTCCCATCTTTCAGCCTCTAGGTGCTCAGAATCTCTCCAATTCACTGGGTCTCCTGAATCTCACTGCCTTACAAGTTCACATGGCAGGAGGGGAGAATGCAGGGCTTCACATAGTCTAGAGAGTCATTCAAAGACTCATGTCCTTAGGAAGGGCTCCTCACCTACCACCCCCAAGGCGCCTCCTGTTTATTCAAGTCTCACAGCAGTGATTGACTTCTGTTGAACGCATACATGTATTTGGGGTCAGGATGGCAGGGTTCTAGCGGCTGGAGATAAAGCAGTGAGCACTCGAGAAATGGTAACTGCTAGAATAAAAACCTTTGCTATTATCATGTGCTATAGAGAACAGTGAAGAAATAGCCTCACTTCCCTGGTTCAAGAGAACATTCCCACGTTGCCCACATTCTTTCCCTCTTGTTCTAAGCCTCTCGTGCCTCCTTTCCATCCAGATGACAGAGGCTGGTCATCTCTGAATCTCCCGCTGCTGTGCTGGCCAGGGCAGGGGGCAGGGCTGGGCTCTGAGCCTCCTGGCTGCTCTCTGATGTGTGCAAATGTTACGGGCACTAATTCCACGGGTGAGCACACTGAGCCCAGAGGACAGCAGGGCACCAAAGTGCAGGAGCGCTGCTGGTCTCAGTGCTAGTTCTCAGTGTTCTTGACCGCACGGCCGTGCTCAGCTCTCCCTGGGGAGGCTGTGAGGCTGGCCCAGCCCATAGCGTGTGTTTAAAGGAGAAGCTGTGGGACACCCGAGAGCCTGGGAGAGACTGGCATGGCACCCCTCTTCCCTGACAGGCTTCCTCTAAACTGCTTCAACCCCACCTGCTTGTACCCCAACCCCCATCCACGGTCATGTTTCTAAAACACCTCCAAAGACTTGGACATTCTGCGTCTTCTTCAGGGTATCCCAGGTGCCTCCAAGGCACACAGTGGGTGCTTAGCACAGGAGCCCTGGAACTAGAAGGTGGACCCAGTGGCTCTGAGTGGGGCCCCGGTTCCTGGCACTGTTAGGGGTTTCATTTCTTCCTTACTTAGGAGGGAAGTGGAAGTCCTCAAGCCAGCGGTAGGGGGAGGCTCCCCATTATGGGATTAACTGGGGTCTGTACTTTTGCTGGAAACTGTGGCAAGCAGTGAAGAGGTCTCAAGTGCTTACAAACTGGGTTTTGAAAAACAGACAGGATCTTACCTATACAGAGTTGAAGCAGAAGTTAGACATGGCTTTTTGGAAGATGGGATGCGGATGGGGGGTGTGTAGTTGAATAAGAACTCTGAGACTAGAAAGAACACTGTACGTAGGTCCATAAGTTTGTCTGGAGGATGATGTAATCAGAAACACCCAGTCGCCTCTACCAGTTGTTTATAATAATAACTATCATTCGTAAAAATGCTTTATAATTTATAAAACTCCTTTCACATGTACTGCATGTGTATGTAAATACTATATGTAATCTTCCTCTTTAAGGTTATTGAACATACACACACCTTTCTGCTTGTTACATAGTGGAAAGAACCCAGGTTGCCTTGCAGTCTCTGAGCCTCAGTTTACCCATCTGCAAAATGAAGGTGACAGCCTCGATTGGGAACTTTGGTATAGGGATGTGCCTCTCACCAGCTCGGTGCTGTGTTGGAATGTGGAGAACAGGAGCTGGTTGGCTCTGAGAGTGCTGGGCATTTAAGGGTGCGTGGTACAGTTGATGGGAACCTGGGCATCAGCTAAGGGGACATTCTCTTCTGGAGCTGCCCACTCAGAAGGGGGCATCTGCCTTTTCCTAGAGGCAAACAGGAGAGGCTCAGGACCCAAGGTTCATGGGCAGCTAGGCTGTGTACCCAGGCTGCCCTCTTATACCTCTTCAAGGTGATCTGATGGGGTCTGTAAAAATCCACTGCCATGGGAATTCTCATCAGTCTCACTGAGGGGTGAGTAGTGATACTCCTCAGAGAATGTGAGAGACCAGTGATGATGAATGCAACCCTGACTGCAAGAGTGGAGACGGACAGCGCTTCCCTGCTCTCCACCAAGGCTGGGGCAGGGGTATCAACCCTGCCGTCCCCTTCTGCTCTCCTCCACGGCCAGGGCGGGGGTGGGGGAGTGGAATCCAGGCCCCCTGGCTCCTTTGTTTGTATTCCTCTGTCCCATTCCTGCTCCATTTATCTTCTCCCTTCCTCTCTTTAATCCCATGGAGCTGTTTGCTTTATCATTGTAAAGAGTATTTGTTTCTTGTCCCATTTATAAAACTTTGATGAGCTAACTGTTTTCATATTCAAGGAGGGACCATCTCTAGATCTTATTTTTTAATTACTTCAGGTTTAAAAAATTTTTTTTTCTTTAAATAATTAGTGGCGCATCCTAGCCCTGGCCCTTTCCAGCAGTGTGGTCTTGTGTCTCCGTCCATACAGTGGGATTGGTAATACCCTTCTCAGGACAGCAGTGGCCTATTGAGTGAATAAATGAAGTCTAGACAGCCACGAGCCCTCAGCCCTTCCATTTGAATTGCCCCCAAAGATACGTTGATCATTACTGAGTGGTTCCAGGCAAGGGCCTTGGTTTTTCTGCATCTGACTGAAGACTGACTCAGACCCTGTGGTTTAGAGGGCTTTGTTTCAGCGGTTACTTGGGCTGGAATCAGCCCTGTGTCAGCAGCTGCTGGTAGAGGTGACTGGGCGTTTCCAATTACAGATGAGTTGTCTGTCTCTGTCTTACTCCTCGGCCGGCTGCCTCCCTGGATGCTAGTAACTCCCATTGTCCACGGGGTGGGCATCCCAGGACCCTCTCTCAGGTTTCCCTTCCACCTCTCTTAAACAGGTGCCTGCCTCCACTCCTCCTTGCCCTACCCATCCCATGGAGTAGGTGGGTTGCTGGTGGGCAGGGACAGTTCTCAGAGGCGAAAGGGAAAGCTTGAGCTGCCAGCATCTGCATTATGCTCTCTGACCACTGTTCAGTGTTGCCTTTGGTCCCTCTGTCTCCACCGTTCATAAATGTGGGTGAGGGAGCCTCTTCTTTCCTCTGGATCTGTGCTGTCCAGTATGGGGTGCCACTAGCCACATGGCTCGGGCACTTGAAATGTGGCAAGTCTGAACTGAAATGTGCTCTAAGTGTAAAATATGCACCTGATTTCAAAGACTGAGTATGGAAAGAAAAAAAAGATTGTATAATAACATATTGCTTTTTGTATGAATGACATATTGAACTAAATTACAGTATTAAAATTAATTTTATCATTTTCAAAAAAAGTGTGGCTACCTGAAAATTTAAAATTACATGCATGGCTTACACTATATTTCTGCTGCAGTGGTTCTTAACTGATGATGATTTTGCCTCTGCTCTAATTATTTAGCAATATTCAGAGACATTTTTGATTGTCATGCTCAGGGGGAAGGGGGATCTAGCTGGGAGAGGCCAGGAATGCTGCTGAACAACCTGCAATTCACAGGACAGGTCCCCACCCCCCAACCATAAAATAAATGATGTAGCCCACGTGTCCAGCGCACCAAAGTCGAGAAACCCACTTCTCCTGGACACTCTCACTTTGGATGATGTAGTCTTCTTTTATGGACAATGACTCCAAAATTGAAGGCCCTGCGGCCTAACAGCATAACTCAGGTCTCTGGAGTTTGAGACCTGAGACTGGTCATTTCTGAGTATCCATTTCCTAATCTGTAAAGTAGGCATAAGAATATCTGTTTTACAAGTTTCTAGTTAGGAGTAAATGAGATTGACTTGTACCATACCTGATATTTAGTAAACCTCCACCAAATAGAAGTTATTATTGTCATTAAAAAAACATGTATCTTTTACTCTCTGTATCAACTATCAGGATTTCTACATGCCTTCTGGATTTTTCTGTGATACCTGACATTCAAAAGCTTGAAAACTGAATTCGTAACTTCACCCTTCCTCTTCTCTCCCACTCCCTCAATGTATTCTACTTTCTGACTTTCAGTCTTAGCTCACAGTGGCACCACCCTCCCAATCTTAGAATCTGAGTCAGTTTCACTTCCTCCTTCTACCCCCTCACCCGAATCTGTAATTTGTTAACCTCTTTGGAGTGTATGGATGTGAGAGTTGGACTGTGAAGAAAGCTGAGCGCCGAAGAATTGATGCTTTTGAACTGTGGTGTTGGAGAAGACTCTTGAGAGTCCCTTGGACTGCAAGGAGATCCAACCAGTCCATTCTGAAGGAAATCAGTCCTGGGTGTTCTTTGGAAGGAATGATGCTAAAGCTGAAACTCCAGTACTTTGGCCACCTCATGCGAAGAGTTGACTCATTGGAAAAGACTCTGATGCTGGGAGGGATTAGGGGCAGGAGGAGAAGGGGACGACAGAGGATGAGATGGCTGGATGGCATCACTGACTCGATGGACGTGAGTCTGAGTGAACTCTGGGAGTTGGTGATGGACAGGGAGGCCTGGCGTGCTGCGATTCATGGGGTCGCAAAGAGTCAGACACGACTGAGTGACTGAACTGAACTGAACTTGGAGTAGGGATGTCTCCTCCACCCCTCCTCTCTGTTTCAGCCTAGCAGGACATCTTCACCCAGGCTGAGAGCAGCTCCCTTTCAGGTCCTGCCTTTGCTCTTTCCTCTCCCCTCTGTGTGTGATTAGTGAATCCCATCTTACTTAGAAGCCCTCAGTGGTTTGTTGCTTTCTTTTGTTTTTGCTGAAGTGGGAGTACCTGTGGGAAGGAAGTGTGACATGCCCATCTCCTAGCCCACTTCCCTAGTTCTCAACATGATGCCTAAGAAAGGGTGTTCCTTGAGTGTTTTCTGTATGAAACGCTTCTGAATGCATTCAAAATGCATGATGATGTTGTTGTTTAGTCACTAAGCCATGTTTGACTCTTTTGCAACCCCAAGAACTGAAGCCTGCCAGGCTCCTCTGTCTGAGGGACTTGCCAGGAAAGAATACTGGGGTGGGTTGCCATTTCCTTCTCCAGGGGATCTTCCTGACCCAGGGATCGAATCCATGTCTCTTGCATTGGCAGGCCAATTCTTTACCACTAAGCCACCCGGGAAGCCCAAATGCATGATAGGTATCCTTTTCTCCTTGGTTCTCGCAGATCAGGTCCTGCATGGAACTAGAACAGTGATTTCCAAATGCCTTATTTTTCTTTTAATAGTTCAGCAGACCTTAACCCATGTCTTCACCTATCTCTTCACTACCCCCTGCCCAATCCCCACCCAGTGTTTAAGCTGAGGAAGCACTTTGTTTGTTCTCCCTGGAGGGTTACAGCCATGATGTAATACACCTAGATCCCAGAAATCCCATCTTCCATAAATGGACTTCCGCAGCCAGCCTGAGGAGTGATGCCGCACTCATTCCGCTGGTCCAGGCCTGCCTCCAGAGAGCAGGGGCCCTCGATGCCCAGGCATGCCTTCTTTATGGTGACAGAAATAATTCCCAAGCAACTCCCAGCGGGCTGTGAGGAGAAGTTTTCCAGAAACATGCTCTTTAAGATGGTCTGATAAAGAAAATATAACGTGTTCCTTGGCAGGTTGCAGACATGGATGGCAGAATGGTGTAAGGTTGGAGTCTCCCAATGTTTAGACACTGTGACCTATTCAAAGTTTTGAAACATTTTAAATACAAGCCATTTTACAGTGTAAAGTGGGACCCACTTGGAAGTTGTCAAGAGCATCTAAGTCTGCTCCCTTTTGTGGCAGCTATAAGAGGAGTCCAACACTGCACTAGTGAGAAGGGATCCCCTGGCCTGGAAGGCACGGGAGATCCTAGAAAGAACTCATCTTTCTCCTGTTTTCGGCAAGGCCTTAAAGCTCCTTTTCTAGGGAAGGCATCTAAGTGTCAATATTCTGGGGCTTGTCTTCTGGAGCTGGGGACCGGTGTCTGGACATGGGGCTTTGCTATACAGCTGTCTTCTGTGGGCACTAGATGTCCCTCCCCCAACAGGCAGATCAAGGTGCAGTTGACCAAATGGATCGTCCCTCAGGAAATGTCAAGATTTGCTGTCTCCCTTGGCTTTGTCACATCTCAAGTTTTTCCTCTGAATCTAGCTATTCCATTGAAACTATGAGAAATGCCCCATATATTGCATATATTAGATAATATCTTCCCCCCACTTTAAACAAATCCAGAGACACTTCACTGCTCATCAGCATTTCTAATCAGCTGCAGACAATCTGTGTACATTCTAACTTAATATAATTTGAGGTAAAATTAAGCAAGAGTTAATCGTTTGAGCCCCAGATTTGGGCAGGTCTGGGTTTGAAATTTAGTTTTGCCTCTTACCAAATACATGCCTTTGAACAGTCGGACTTTCCCTTCATCAGAAATGGGGAGATAAAATAGTTGCTGTCTCATAAGTTAGTTTCTATCTCATTTAATAAGGATATATATATATAAATCCCCAGGAAAAGATCTCAGTAAATATTGGCTATGACACTTCAGTTAGCCTCTGTTCATTTCAGTTCAGTCACTCAGTCGTGTTCAACTCTTTGCGACCCCATGAATTGCAGCACGCCAGGCCTCCCTGTCCATCACCAACTCTCGGAGTTTACTCAGCCTCTGTAGGCATCCTGATTTGGGGATAAAAGTATGATTTGATTTTATGCCTTTATTCACTTGGCAGATATTTCATGGTACCTCCTATGGGTCAGGAATTATGCTGGCCCCTGGGGACCCAGTGCGAGTGAGGGAGAAAAGGCCCTTGCTTTGGTGGAGCTTGCATTCCAGAGGGAGAGAGACACGTGAACTAGTTGATAAATGAAAGCAAGGCTAGGGTTGTGGAAAGCACTGTGCGGAAAATGAATGGGGAGATGTGATGGAGCAAATAGGGTAGGGCTGGGGAGTTGTCTCCGAGGACTGTGAAGTCTGAAATGAGACCTGATCACAGAGATCTGAGGGAGGGCATCCCTCCTGACTGCAGGAGCTGCAAGGGGCGCCCATCTGAAAAGGGCCTCTGCGCTCCCGTGAACGTCTTCTCGGGCCCCTAAGGAAAAGACAACATGGGGAAGGAGATGTTAGGATAATCTAAGCCTGCGGTTGACAAAATGTCTGAAATATTTACTGTCTGGCCCCTTACAGAAAAAGTGCACTGACTGACCCTTGATCTAAAGTCTTCTCCAGTTCAAACAGTGAGTGTGCCTGTGAGCTCAGGGGCAACACGCTGGTGCGGGGCACAGTAGCTGGCTGCCTCCTGGGTACCCAGGTGGGGTTCATCTACCTGCTGAACATCCTCTGATAAAGGCAGTATACCTGCCCCAAGGGATGCAGACCACTCCCAGCCTTTGAACTGGTGGGATCACAGCCTCCATGTCCCCCGATGGACTGGACCACAACTCTCATGGGTCCCAACGCCGATTTTCGCTTCTAGGACTACTTGGGAAGAAGGGAGGGAGCGGAGGATCTGCGAGTCATTGCCGTTGTTTATTGGCTGCTCATCCTGTGCTAGGCTAGGCCCTATTGTGAACAATTCTACAGTTTACTAATTCCATCCCTGTAACAACCATAGTTGGTAGGAACTGCTCTTATTCCTCTCTTACGGCTGAGGAAAGTGAGGTCAAGAGAAATGAGTGTAACAGGCTGCTGTGCTCAAAGGCACACAGCTGACAGATGGCTTGCCAGCTTCAGAACCTGCACCTTACTTTGTCCCTGGATGTGCTGTTTCTTGCTGGTGTTCCACTGAGGACAGGTAAGTCTTTGCCTGTTTGCATGCCTGAACTAAGCCACAGTCATTCTGCACCTACCTGTAGGGCTAGAGACCCTATAAAAGGAGAATATGAAAGGGGCCAGTGCGTCCTTGCAGGATATTCTTAGGTGTATACTTAGCCACCACCTCCTTGCTGGAGAATACGCCCGGGTTCTTGGCAGGGTGGTTAACTAGTCCACGTATGTCAGGGGTGACCTGGTGCTCCTTGGGCTCTCGGCCCAGCTCTGAGCTGGCTGCAGAATCAGCTGCTGGGTTCAGGTAAATAGTCTCTCCTTTGCTGACCTCAGGGCAATAGGAGTCGATGAACGTGGAATGAACACCTGGCCTCTTCTCATGCAGATCCATTACCAGGCCCACGGTGGCCTTTCTGTAGAGGCCAGCCCAGGACAAGGCTGCTGCCCACCGATAGAGTCCACCTTGCCGGTGACCACGAGGGATCATGGGATAAGGTAGCACCAATGGAGGAATGTCATGAGGGAGAGCAAAGGGGCCAGAAATGGACAGCGGGCCCCAACACTTGGGAGAAAAAATGGCAGTGAGAGCAATGGAAAAGAATACTGGCTGCCGGAATCGAGGGCCTGGTAGTGACTGACTCCTGGCTCTGCCTTTTGTTAGCTGTGTGATCTTAGGCAGATCTGAGTTTATGCTCTGGAGCTAGAATCCTGGGTCTGAATGCAAGTTCCTTCTTCTTAATTGTGACGTGACCTTGGATACTTCACTTAACCAATTCTGTCTCAATTTCCTAATCTTGGGTTGTTGTTGGTTTGAATAAATTAATACATCTGGAGCATTTAGATCAGTGCTTGACATAGGCAGCCCACTCCAGTATTCTTGCCTGGAGAATCCCACGGACAGAGGAACCTGGCAGGCTACAGTCCATGGGAATG
The DNA here is from genome assembly GCA_006410635.1 of Cephalophus harveyi. Taxonomy (NCBI): domain Eukaryota; kingdom Metazoa; phylum Chordata; class Mammalia; order Artiodactyla; family Bovidae; genus Cephalophus; species Cephalophus harveyi. Next base: position 376,990 of record SJYT01063959.1, read on the forward strand.
CAAAGAGTAGGACACGACTGAGTGACTAACCCTTTCAACTTTCTTTGACACAGAGTTAGACTTCTGCTAGCTTTATTGAGTCATATGACCTCTGGATCTCAGTTTCTCAACTGTCTACCAGGGAAAGAAATGCTGCTTTCACAATGGAAATAAGCTGGTTTACTTAAAGCATCTGCTGCAGGTCTGGCATATGTGACATACCCAGTAGATGCTTCTCCTGAACTCAAGTGGCTCCCAGTCTTGGCACCTGTTGAGTGGAAATGTTTGACCTTGGGTATATTGACAGCTGCTGGTCCCAGCCCTAGCTGGCTTTTCTGGGCTGGGAAAGTGTAGGTGGGTGCATAGCCTCTTCTGCCTTTCTCATTGGATTGAGTTACCCATGATGTTGGCCCCTTTCAGATGTTGCTAAGTCCTGGATGGGAAGGGGCATCTTGCCATTGCTGTAGTTTTCTTACCAGGTCCTGCCAGTGCTTGCTGCTCTCACTGCCACCATAACAGATTGGCTCCAGGGGTACCTGGAGTATACTCAGGGCCTGCAGGATACTCTCACCCCCTTTTTTTCCCTAATCATCCCTGAACACTTAACCTGGGTCAGGCTGGTTTCTTGGGGTGCAAAAGTGAGTCAGACATATCTCTACTTTTGAAGAGGTCCCTGGAGGTCAGGTAGACTTGAAAAAATAAAATTCATTGATAAATGGAGCAGTAGGGGGCATGGGCATTCCCTGCCTGCATCCTCTCTCTCCCTGACTACCTGCAGTGGTCTGGTGGTGGTTTAGTTGCTCAGTCGTCTTCGACTCTTTGCAACCCCATGGACTGTATGTAGCCTACCAGGCTCCTCTGTCCATGGGATTTCCCAGGCAAGAATACTAGAGTGGGTTGCCATTTCCTTCTCCAGGGACCTTCCCCACCCAGGGATTGAACTCAGGTCTCCTGCATTACAGGCAGATTCTTTGCCAACTGATTAAAGTCATGGTCCCTGAACCCATGCACCTGAGTTTGAATCCTGGCTCCAGCTCTTAAAAGTTACAGCTGTGAAGTTAGCAGGGTGGTTATGAGTTGTTGTGAATAAAGGATTCTGAGTGCTGGCTATTATCATTGTAATGTTTAAAAGCAAAAGTTCACTAAGCAACTGAAAAGAAAGAGAGAAAGTGATAAATGTGAACCTGTGTATCTATTTCTGGAGGCTAGATTGTGTATTTTAGCTCTACTTTCCCCCCCACATATGGATTATAACTGGCCCTAGAGTTTTCAGCTTAGAATATGTCTAGACTCAGCCCATCTCTGAAGGCTCTTCATGCTATTCCTCCGAAAGGAATATGAGATTCCTAACATCCTTTTTTGGAGTTGTGGAAGGGCCCATGACTTTTGCTCTTCCAAAGGAAGGAAAGAGAGTCAAGGTAGCTGTCTGGTCAAGCCCTCCCCTCATGACTAGAAATTCCTTGCTGATAACTGTGTACACCAAGATGTCAGCATCAGAGCCCAGGGATAAGAACTTATGAGATCCACTGAAGAAAGACCATTGGTGAGGAGAAAACCAATGCTATAAGAAACAACATGTATTGTAAATGGTATGTTTAAATGAGTCCATTTTTGTATATAAATTTTACCTAAAAAAAAAAAAAAACTTCAATAATTATTCTTTTTTAACTTATTTTTTATTGTTGATTTACAATGTTGTATTAATTACTGCTGTACAGCAAAGTGACTCAATTGTACATATAGATGCATTCCTTTAAATATTTTCTTCCATTGTGGTTTATCATAAGATGCTGAATATAGATGCTGTATATCCCTGTTCTATACAGCACTTTATCCATCCTATGTACACCAGTTTGCATCTACTGATCCTAAACTCCCTCTGCTACTTGCCTCCCACTTGGCAACCCCCAGCCTATTCTCTGTGTCCCTGATTCTGTTTCTGTTTCATAGATGTGCTCATTTGTGTCGTATTTTAGATTCTACATATAAATTATAAGGTATTTGTGTTTCTGACTTCAGATAGTAGATACTCTTTGTTTACATCCATTTTCCTGCAAATGGCATTATTTTGTTCTTTTTTATGTCTGAGTAATAGTCCATTGTATTTCTGTACCACATCTTCTTTATCCATTCCTCTATTGATGGACATTTAAATTGTTTCCATGTTTTAGCTATTCTGAATAGTGCTGGCATGAACAGGGGAGTGCATGTATCTTTTTTTTTTTTTTTTTACTTGGCTGCATCGGGTCTTAGCTGCAGATTGCAGGATTTTTAGTTGTGGCATGTGGGGTCTAGTTCCCTGACCAGGGATCAAACCTGGGTCCCCTGCATTGATAGTGCAGAGGCTTAGCCACTGGACCATCCAGGAAGTCCCACATGTATCTTTTTGAATTAGAGTTTTGTCTGTAAAATATGCCCAGGAGGGGGATTGCTGAAATGATATGGTAATTCTACTTTTAATTTTCTGAGGAACCTCCATACTGTTTTCCACAGTGAATGCACCAACTTATGTTCCAACTTACAGGGTATGAGAGTAACCTTTTCTCCACACCCTCTCCAACATTTATTTGTACTTTTTAAATGATGGCCATTCTGACCTCTGTGAGGTGGCACCTCATTGTCATTTTGTTTTGCATTTCTCTAATAATTAATGATGCTGAACATCTTTTTGGGTACCTATTGGACGTCTGCATTTTTTCTTTGGAGAAATGTCTCTTTAGGTCTTCTGTCCATTTTTCAGTTGGGTTGTTCATCTTTATGTTGACTTATGCAAGTTATTTGTATATTTTGGAACTTAAGCCTTTGTCAGTTACAACGTTTGCAAATTTGTTGTTGTTTAGTCACTCAGTCATGTCCGACTCTTTGCGACCCCATGGACTACAGCATACCAGGTTTCCCTGTCCTTCACCATCTCCCAAAATTTGCTCAAACTCATGTCCGTTGAGTCGGTGATGCCATCCAACCATCGTCCCCTTCTCTTCCTGCCTTCAATCTTTCCCAGCCTCAGGGTCTTTTCTAATGAGTTGGCTCATCACATCAGGTGGCCGAAGTGTTGGAGCTTCAGCATCAGTCCTTCCAGTGAACATTCAGGGTTGATTTCCTTTAGAATTGACTGGTTTGATCTCCTTGCAATCAAATATTGATTGCAAATGTTTTCTCCCATTCTGTAGATTGTCTTTTAGTTTGGTTTATGGTTTCCTTTGCTGTATAAAAGCTTGTAAGTTTAATTAGATCCATTTGTTTATTTTCATTTTTACCTCTATTGCCTTGGGAAACTGACTATGGGTATAATTTATGTTAGAGAATGTTTTGCCTATATTCTCTTCAGGAGTTTTATGGTGCCATGTCATATGTTTAAGTCTTTAAGCCATTTGAAGTTTATTTTTGTTTATGGCGAAAGGGTGTGAAAAATTTGAATAAATATTGAACTCTAGTTAATTAGAGTTGCATCCTGAAATATTTGGGAAGAAATGTACTGATTCAGCAATTTCACTGAAATGCACCAAAAATTAAGATCAACTGATGAATAAGTAGAGAGGTGGAAGGATGATAAGACATATGATAAAGTGAGTATAAAATCTAATCATAGAATCTAGGTGGTGGGTATTTGGGTGTTCACTAAAATTCTTTCAATTTTTTAAAATTTATTTTAAAAATTTTATAGTAAGATACTGTAAAAATACTTTAAAGCTACTAGACTGAAAATAAAACCAAATGAAAAAGCCCATAATGGAAAACTCTTTAAGTAGATACTGGAAATATTTACAAACATTTAAAATAATGCTGGAAAACTGGATGTTAACATAAAGAAAAATAAAAGTAGTCCTTTATATATTC
>SJYT01063959.1:380918-396513 GCA_006410635.1 Cephalophus harveyi
TAATAAATATGTGTGTGTGTATATATATATATTTATTTATTTAGAAGGATGTTTCAGACAGTGGGCAAAGCAAGTGAAAAGACCCCGTGTGTGCTTAGGGAGACCATTGTGGTTGGAGTGCAGAGAGAGGGGTGCTGGGCAGGAGCTGAACACAGAAGGGAGACTGAAGGGCAAGGTCATGTAGGGTCTTGAGGCCATAATACAGTCTGATTTTGAGTTCTGTGTGCCGTGAAAAGCCACCAGAGGTTGTGAACTGGGTGTGACGTGATCTGACTTTAGAAGGGCCACTCCAGTGGCTGTTGGGCGTGTGGACTGTAAGGGACACGAGGGAAAGCAGGAGGCCAGGTAGTCCTACGATCAGGGTGGAGGAGGAGGATGGTATCTTGCATCAGGGTGGCAGCATGGAGGACGTGAAATTAATCAGGGGCAGACTCTTTTCTGAAGGTAGAGTCAATAGGATTTGTTGGCAGGATTGGTTTGAGATAAGAGAAAAGGAATCTAGGTTGACTCCAGATTTTTGGCTCCAGGAGCTGGAAAATTGGGAAGTGGATAAATATGAACTGAGATGACCATGACTGGGAGAGGAGCAGGGGGTGGGGGTGGTGGGGGATGATGTGCGATCAAGAGTGTGATCGTAGGTCTGGTTTGACATCTAAGATGCTTATTAGAGCAGCTGAGAATGTCAGCAGGCAGTTGTTGATCCGAGTCTAGGAGTTTAGGGGTTGGGGAAAATTTTGAGCATCATCAGCATGAAGATGGTACTTAAAGCCACGGAAAGAGGATGTAAAATAAAGAAGGGAAGAAGATGGAGCTTGAGCCCCAGGTGCTGCCAAGTGTGGAGGTGAGGAAGACGAGGGGAGCTAGTAGAGATGCATGGGCGTCTGTGGCCGAGGTGGAGAGAGGAGATTCCAGAGAGTGAGTCTGTTTCAAATGCTGCAGTGCTGGTTCTCTGCCTCTGGTTTCTTTCTCTCTCCTTACCGTCTTTTTTATTGCTCTGGAACTACTTGTCCTAAACTAGTACTTTTATTCTACTCCAAACCCATAATAGCCCAAGTATGGATGGTGGGGGGAACCATTCGAATCCTTTGATCTGACATCCCAGGCCTTCTACCATCTGGCTCCCTCTCTGTCCCCTGGTTTCCCTTCAGCCCTTTCTTGTCCCACACAACACCAGGCTCACTTAAGCGCAGCCTGGCCTCCCCTCCTTCCAAGTCACCTCCCTCTTTCTCAGCCTGACATTTCTTCTGTCTCTCTTGAGTCCTCAGCCTCAGTTCTCCATTCCTGGACCATCTTCTGATAGGACTTTTTCATAACCACATTTGTCCCTTCCACGCACATCACCAGTAATCGCAGGCGGCCCCAAGCCATCTAGCATTTCTGGCCCCTGTTTCCCTTCCTCTCTGGTCCCCAATCAGCCAGCCTCCTGAGGTTTGGGAACAGGCACCTTCTCTTGCATCTTTTGCCACCCACAGAGGGGACTCAGTGGTCTTACATATCTTAGCTGAGAAGGGAACATGCTAATTCATAATAAGGCCCAAGGAAACCTGGAAGAATTTTAACACATGATCATGATTTCAAGTACAACTCCTGGGATCCAACGTTTGTTCTAACCCTAGTCCTGTGACCACAGTCAAGTTTACCTTCCCAAACCCCAGTTTTCTCATCTGCCAAATGCCCAGTACAGGGTTATTGTAGGAGAGAAATGAGGTGCCTAACTTACAAAGTGCTTAGCGCAATAAAAGCAGACAGTAAGTGGGAGCTCTGATTTTTATTATTGCTATTAAGAAAACTGTCTTTACTATTACTCTTCCCGTTATGGGATGGACAGACACCTGCAAAGGTGGGACAGAGTTGGCACTGTTGATGATGTACTTTGGCATCTGAAATGAAAGGAGTCCTGGGCTCAACTTGCTGCTGATCTCTAGGGGAGGTTTGGCAGCACGCATGCCCAGACTTCAGGGAACTCATGCCTTAAATGAAGGAGATGCGGGAGGTATAAACAGCACCCAGAGGCAGGACACACAGCCTTGGTGATTGCACTTCTGACTCTCAAGTCCAGGGTCCAACCTGAGTGTACTTACACAGCCCAGGGTGTTTGCAAATGAAACTGTCCCCCAAAATCCAGACCCCAATCTCAGCAGTTAAAATTGCTCAAATGGGTCAGAGCACCGACTCAGGCTGAAAGGGAGGGATAGAGGAATGGAATGTTTCTCAGAGGAATTCATGTTATTTTTTTGAGAGCAGACAGGGAGAACAGGATATCTTTCTTCATTTCCTCTCTGTAAATTTCTGAGGTTAGTAAGTGGGTGATTGTTACTCAGGAATAGCTGGGTGTGACCCAGATACAGAAGAGTCAGATCAGGGCAGGGCAGGGCCCTGTCAAGTCAGATGAGGGTTTGCTCCTCACCAGAGTGGCCTTTGAAGTTGCCGTAGAGAACCCGGTCTGGCCATCCCCACCCCCGCCACACAGAGCTTTCTCCATCCAAGGTTAGAGTCGTAGGCGGCTGCATCTCTCGTGAGCTCCCCTTTCTTAGACCGTGGGGCTGTGAGGGCAGGCCCCTTAGGCCAGCATGTGGGCGGGAGGCACCTCGGGTTTGATAACTCTCTGCCCTGTGATTCTGAACGAGCTGTTTGCACTCATGGTAACCCAGTAACAGTCAGGGCCTTCCTGTCTGGGTTTAGATAAGGAGCCCATCTTAAGAGTCGGTGAGGCTAGGAAGCCACACCAGGAAGCACGAGGGCACGTCCCTGGACCCAGAGCACTGCCCGGGGAGCTGGCCAGTGGGCCAGCACGCGGGAGGGCCGCCTCTACCAGGGAGGCGGCGCCATGCGTGACATCGCGTCTCTCAGCTCGCTGCCAGGTCTCCAGAGGCACCAGAGAGGCTGCCAGTGTGCATGCCTGCCCCCCACTGCCCGCACCTGCCTGAGTGGCTTCCTGAGAGCTGCAGGGGCTTTTAGCACCATCCGGCCTGTGAATTTCCACCCCAGGGAAGGACATGAAGTTCAGCCGAGATGCGGACTCAGGGCTTCGGGGCAGAGGGCCCGTGTACTCAGCCTGAACCCGGCTCCGTTTGGAGGGCCAAGGTGTGCCCTGTGTAGGGAAGGAGCCCACACTGGCCTCACTTACTCCTGAACACATCCCCTGTGGGCCTGGCCTCATGGTCAGGCAAGTGGCTTGGAGCTCAGCCTTTGGACCCACGTGGCCTGGGTTCGTGTCCAAACTTGACCACTTCCTCATTAGGTGACCCACCTTGGGGCAATTTCTGACCCTCCTTTGCCTCCACTTCTTAGCTCAAATATGGGGACAATAATAGTACCCAGAGCAAGTTAACTTTTCAATGCCTCAGTTTCCTCATTTGCAAGGTGGAGGTGGTGATGACAGGTACCTCATAGGGCAGTTGGAAAGATGAAATAGATGGAATGATTAGGACAGTGCCTCGCAAGTAGAACATGCTGGGCGTGACAGTTTAGATCCTGTAGTCATCCTTTTCAAGGAGCTGCAGTGCCTGGGTGAGTGAGTTTGTGAATGGCAGACCTTGATCTGCTCGCTCCCTCCAAGTGCTGGCTTTCTGCGCCCCGCCTCCCTGGACTGTCTGTACGCAGAGCTCCCAAACAAACTGGAGGCAGAATTCAAAAGCGGAAATCAAGCCTCCAGACTGCTAACCCCTAGCTTGGCCCCTGGTCCTCTCGGTGGCTCCCTTTGGGGACTGATCCCTTTAGCATGCTTGGCGCAGTCCCAACACTTTCCCCTCTGCCCCCCGCCCCCCACCCCTTGTGGGTTGGATGATGCAGCATGTCACCCAGAAGTCAGCAGTGCTTTGGCGGTTCCCCTGGGAGGGCACAGGGCTCCTGTCCAGCCCGGTGCCTTGACAGTGGGCGAGGCCTCATATCCCCTCTTCCCATCCTTTGATAAATAAAGAGCTGATTTTTCCATGTGGCGTTTGTCTCTCTCCACAAATGTGGAGGTCTAAGCCCAGGCAAGCTTATCTATACAATGGACTTCCTGCTGGGGCTGGATCTACCCCGCTCCCCACTGTGTAATAAATTTATGTCGCCTGAGCACACAGATCTGCTGACGTCCGTGATCCTGGTGGCCTTGGCAGACCCCGTCTCCCCCAGCCTCGGTGGGAAATGCAGACATAAACCCTGGCTGATGTGAATCGAACATCCCCGGTTACAGTCAGGCAGCCAGAACTGGGTGGGCCTTGAGGGTGTGGAAGTTCCTTCATCCATCAAAGGTTTATTGAGGCCTCCTGTGTGCCAGGCCCCATACTGGACATGGAGATAGCTTTTGTGGAGCTTTTACGCTGGCCTGGGAATCAGATGCACGTAATTATAACACATGGAGCTTGGTTCTGGGGTGGCACTAAGGGCAGAGCCTGTAGGAGGAATGTACAATCTAATTTGGGGCTCGGCCTCAGAGCTGACTTTTAATGAAAATTTTTCATTCCTTGGCACAGAATCCTCAGCAGTGAAGCCCAGATGCGTCTGGGAAAGGTGGAGAGTTCCTTTGGGTTGAGTTATCATGATGCCTTGCACACGTGGTCTGTTTGCACTCTGCCCACCATCCAGAGCGTCAGCTGTGGGCAGGCCGAGAGAACCCTCTTCTCCGCTTGCTCCTCTGCCCAGGCGCGCTGCAGCCGTGGTTTTCAGCTTCTTGTCAGAACTCCGAGTTCCCATGTTAATCATAACAAGTGTGTTCCTGGAGGAACTGGCCTGGCTCCGGCCAGCAAGCCTTCTCTCCTGTCTTGATAACATCTGTACCAAATTTTCTCCTTTTATGTAATTAGGCCTGTTGGTATTTGCTTTGAGTATGACTGGTGTCTCTGAAATTTCAGGCCCCAAAGTATGAACTGGGGCCCAGGGTGGTGGGAAAACCGAGCTTTCATTGGTGGGATTTCAGGTTTAGTTGAGAGGGCCAGAGATGGTACACCAGTGACTGTTTGCGTGAGAAATGCACAACAGCCCCCCAGCTGGTGGGAGTGGGAATCCCTGTCTTGCCCGGGGAGCAGTTCTGGGTCAGGCCTGGTAGATGGGAGAATGCAGGGGGCTCCCTTCCTCCCCGCCCTGCCTTTCTTCCCCCCACATCCTCCCGCCCCACTCCGTCTGTGGCCCTGGAGTGACAGAACTCAGCAACAGGAAAAGATGCGCTAACTGCAAAGAAATGCAGTGAGTCCAGACTTAACCCCAAAGCCAACCTCAGCGCGTCGGGGTTTGGAGTCTTGCTTTGAGATGCCCGTCATGGTCTGGCTATGTCCGAGTCGGAGGAGCTGTTTGGGCTGTGAGATAAAGAGGAGAGCTGGGCTTGGGGGAGTTGGTTCTCTGTAGTCAGCTCCAACCAGAAAGGAAGCATTAGGTTTTGCCTACCCGCTGCCTGTCTCTGGAGTAAATTGTATCTCATTGGTGACTTCATTTCCCCTAACAGAGTTTCCACAAACTCTCTGGACGTTCCAGGGAGTAAGCCACACTGATTGTGGTGTGGGAGCTTCTGATATGCTTATTTGCAGTTTCCCTTTGGGAGTCTGGAGGCCCCAGATGAGTGATAACTGGATGATGGAACATTTGCTAGGGGAAGGGGAATGCTTTTTTTTTTTTTTTTAAGATAAGGTTTGATCTCAAGCAGAAGGGATGTTTCCAGATGCCTGTGTGGTGTCAAGCAGTCATGTATGGGTGCAGATCCCCTTCTCTGTGACTCTGGGGGGTATCCCCAGTTAGTTAGAGCCCCCCTCCCAAATTGAACTCTTGCCTCTTAAAGGTGCTTCAGGACCTGTCTAGGGATATGGTGGGCTGCTGCGAGGGGGTCTGTCAGCCAGAATACCGACCGCCACTTTCCTGTTTTTATTGGAGCAGTGATACTCATAAGATTTTTATTTGAATAGAAGGGCTTTTCCCCAGTATAAGTAGTTGGTTAGGTCATTATGTGTCTTCTCTTCTTTCCTAAATGGCTGTAGCTTTCTTGGGGAAGGACCCTTGTCTTGTTCAGTGTCGTAGCATCCAGAGACCTAGTTCAGGACTGGAGCAGAAACCCCTTCCTGTCACTTCTGCCCACACAGTCCCAGTGCCTTCAGGACCATGACCATACCCCTTCGCTTGACTTTTCAGACTCTCAGCATCTAGTTCCCGATGAAACCTGGTCTCCTTTCTCTCCTTTTCCCCAAAGTATCCTTCTCTCCATCCACCTGAACTAACAGGTCAAATGCCAGAACTGAGATTTAAGCCCAGTTCAGTTTAACTCTGAACCTCACGCCTATCTTACTGTGCCTTCCCCGAGTCCTTCATGGATTCTGCATTCTTCACGGGATTTGGCACAGTGATTGGTGTGGGGTAAACCCATAGGTAATGGACATGGGATGTATGAATGGCTGGTCCTAGTAAGTGTTCGATTTACACTGGTTAATTTGGGTGCATGTGGGTTTGCTCCCCAGTTACATTGTTGACTAGGGAGGAAGTTCTGTCCACGAGGCTGGAGGCCACTGAGTGTCTCTCTCCGCTTTCCCCTCCTCAGTGTCTCATCATTGGGGGAGGACCGTGTGGTCTGCGCACTGCCATTGAACTTGCCTACCTGGGGGCCAAAGTGGTCGTGGTGGAGAAGAGGGACACTTTCTCCCGGAACAACGTGCTGCACCTCTGGCCTTTCACCATCCACGACCTGCGAGGCCTGGGAGCCAAGAAGTTCTATGGGAAGTTTTGTGCCGGTTCGATCGACCATATCAGTGAGTGGGGCCAGTGGTGGCACCGCATGTGGGGAAGGGGCTGACCTGGGGTGGGGTATTTCTCCACATTGTAGAATCCCCAGGATGTTCCATCCTGCAAGTCTCTGGGGGCTCCTCACATCCAACCGACAGACATTTAGTGCCAGAGCCTGGGCTGTGCCCATAGGCTGGAAGCACCATGAGGCCGGGACCATGGTATGTCTTACCACAGTGTCTTTAGGGCGTAAAATGGTGCCTGACACATAGTAGGTGCTCAGTGCACTTCTGTTGAATGAATGAATGAATGATATATGGTAAACAGAGGCAGAGGTAAGTCATATAGTTTCCTGTACCAGGTTTCCTTGAGCTTTAGAGAGAGGCCATCCTGAGGGGGGTCCATCCAGAAAAGGAGGGGGATTGGGAAGGTGGATTTTGGGTCCTGGGCCATCCCTGAATGATTAGTAGGGTGAAGTGAGCACTGAGGCGCCTCCTGTGCTGATGTTACTTAGGCCTGGGTCTCTCGAGGTAGGGTCTGTGCAGGCTTTGGGAGAGAAGCCTCTCTCCTCCTCATGCTTTACAGGGAAGAAGTCTTTTTTTTTTTTTTTTTTTAATTCATTTGGCTGTGCCAGTTATTTACATCACTCAGGATCTTTAACTGTGGCATGTAGGATCTAGTTCCCTGACCAGAGATCAAACCTGGGCCCATAGCGTTGGGAACCTGGAGTCTTAGCCACTGGACCACCAGGGGAGGAGTCTTTAATCATTTTATATACAACAATCGTAACTCATAAAAGTCAGGGAAGTTACTATTGTGGGAAGAGTTAAGGGTTTGAATAGATTTGGGTCCATTTTCTGTGTGACTTGGGTCAGATTTCTCACCTTCCTCCACCCCCAGTTTTGTCTCCCCTAAATGTGATCGATGCCTGCTTACCAAGAGAGCTGAGAGGATTGATCGAATGAGGTCACGTGTGAAATGTGCTTATCACTGTGCCTGGCCGGTCTAAGTGTTCAGGAAGTGCTTTGCATCCAGCAGGGTACAATGAACAAGAAGCAGCCGGGATCCCCAAATTCAAATAAATTCAGAGCTGCAATCTCTCAACCAGTGAGTGGAAGGAGAACCCTGAGACCCATGCTCTTATGAGGACAGGCACTGATGGGAAAAGGGTGTGGGACTGGGGCGAGAACACTGGAGAGAATTAGCAGCCAGACAGGGTGTAATTTAGTCAGACACAGGAGACCTTACCAGCAGTGGCCCAGGGTTTGTTCCCGCCCTGGGATGAGAAAATTCCAAGAGTCCAATGGAAAGAAATTTGGATTTGCCCAGAAGGCTGCAGTGTCAGCTTTCCGGATATTCCTTACCACCCACGGAAGAATGTATGTTGGTACCAGTTTAGAATGACAACATTAAGCACCACTTTCCCATCGAGCCTTCTTGAGAGGCAGAGCTGATCACCAGGAGGCCTCTAAGGAGGCCAGGCTGCCTTTCTAGCCAGGAGGCCCCTCACTGCTCCATTGACGGGGCCCCCACTTAACCCCTGGTTCTTGTGTGTGGAAACACGGGCAGGACTCTGAAACTGAGATTCAAAGTTCAGAGGGCTCGTTGTCAAGGGCAGCCGTGAGAAGGGAGGCAGGGAGAATTTATTGAGCACCTACTTACTGGTGCTGAAACCAGATAGACTAGGAACCTTGAAACCATGAGGAGAAGCCTACCCGCCCCCATGGCCTATTTCCTGGCATGGACTCTTTAAGCACCGGCTGATTGGCTTCTTTTCAAACTGGCCGTGGTCTGGAGCCCCAGCTGTGACCTGGTCTTCAGCTTTGCTCAGCAATTTTCCGCTGGTCCTGTGTCAGCATCCTCCTCCAGTTCCCACCGTGGCCCTCCCAAGCCTCCACCATAGCCTCCTCATTCTGAGCAGATGGCCTCCCTCCATCCGCTTCCCTCCAACGCTCTGCAGAAGAGAAGCCACCTCCGGGAACTCCCCCTGCCAATCCCTCTCCTTCCTCCCGCGCCCTCCTCTCCCCAAGTGCCCGTTCCTCCCTCTCAGCCCGAAGTCAGAGGCAGAACTGGTTACTTCCTCTCCATCCCTAGATGCTCTCACTTTCCTTCTCGCCTTTTCCCCTGCCCTTGCCTCACTCAGCCCCTCCAAGTCCTCTGATAGAGCCCATTACTTTTCTTCACCTCAAAGCACTCATTCTAGAAAGAGGCGACTTAGACTTTGCCTCCACTTTCCACTCATGCTGGCTTCCACGGTGGTCTGATTTCTCCCCAGTACTGTGCTAAAGGGGCTCTCTCCAGAAGCTTCCCTTCCTCTGTGCCCTGGCCTCCTGCAGTCTTCATATTCTTAATCTCTCCATAGAACCTAGTATTCTGGGTCCCTCTTCCCTTGGCTTTCAGGACTCCAGCTCAAACCGTGTCCTGCCACCCTGCTGGCCCCAACTACCAGGTCCTGCCCCATTCTGTTTACCCATGGTTCCTCCATTAGATGGTTCCATATCTCCTGGGCCTGGTATGGCTCTGTGTGATGGCAGATGTTCAATAAATGTTCAAGGAGTGAAGCCCACAAAATGCAGAGGGACCCACAGGTAATCTGAAACTTTGTGCTCTCAGAAATGTATTTGGAGGCATGCCCATTTGTGCTCAATGGCAGGGACAAAATGGAAAAACAAAGAGCCACTCATTGGGAGAGTTTGGGAGAGTGGGTAGGAGGTGGAAAACATGAGTCTAACTTTGTGGGGAGGATTCCCCACTCCACCCATTACCAGGGATGGCTGAGAGCTCAGGCAGAGTAAGCCATTCACTCTCTGACTGTACGTATTAACTCATTACTCTCTCTCTGTTTACTTCTCTTTCCATCTTCGTCTTGTCAAACCCACAGCCCAGCTCAGGAAGGAGGCAGAAAAGAGAGTCACCCTCATGATCCCGGGTGTCATCCTCCTGGCAGCTAGAGCACAGTCTTGCAGTCAGACAGATCTGGATCCACGTTCCAGTTTTGCTCCTGTGTGAGCCTGAGCAAGTCACTTAGCCCTCAGTTCAGTTCAGTCACTCAGTCGTGTCCGATTCTTTGCAACCCCATGAATCGCAGCACGCCAGGCCTCCCTGTTCATCACCAACTCCCAGAGTTCACTCAAACACAGGTCCATCGAGTCGGTGATGCCATCCAGCCATCTCATCCTCTGTCGTCCCCTTCTCCTCCTGACCCCAACCCCTCCCAGCATCAGGGTCCTTTCCAATGAGTCAACTCTTCACATGAGGTGGCCAAAGTCCTGGAGTTTCAGCTTTAGCATCATTCCTTCCAAAGAACACCCAGGACTGATCTCCTTTAGAATGGACTGGTTGGATCTCCTTGTAGTCCAAGGGACTCTCAAGAGTCTTCTCCAATACCACAGTTCAAAAGCATCAATTTTCAGCTTTCTTCACAGTCCAACTCTGAGATCCGTACATGACCACTGGAAAAATCATAGCCTTGACTAGATGGACCTTTGTTGGCAAAGTAATGTCTCTGCTTTTGAATATGCTGTCTAGGTTGGTCATAACTTTCCTTCCAAGGACTAAGTGTCTTTTAATTTCATGGCTGCAGTCACCATCTGCAGTGATTTTGGAGCCCCCAAAAATTAAGTCTGACACTGTTTCCACTGTTTCCCCATCTATTTCCCATGAAGTGATGGGACCAGATGCCATGATCTTTGTTTTCTGAATGTTGAACTTTAAGCCAACTTTTTCACTCTCCTCTTTCACTTTCATCAAGAGGCTTTTTATTGAGCCACAATTTCTCATCTCTAAAATGGGAGTAATTATCCCAAAGGGCCAATGTAAGGGTCAAATGAGAAAGCAGTGGAAGGGTTAAATGAGAGAACACAGGGTGCTTGGCACATAGTTAGTGCTCAGTAGTGTTCACTGTTGGTACCGGCATACCCTGGAGAAATTGCAAGTTTGGTTCTAGACCATCAAAACAAAGCAAATATTGAATAAAGCAAGTTACATGAATTACAGTGCATGTAAAAGTGATGTTTACACTATGCTGTAGTCTATCTAGTGTATGTGCCTATGGAATTAGGTGTAAAAAGGCAATGTAAATACCTTAATTTAAAAATACTTTATTGCTAAAAAAAAGTGCTAACCATGATCTGAGCCTTCAGTGAGTTTTGTAATAGTAAACATCAAAGGTCACTGATCACAGATCACCATAACAAATATAATAATAATGAAAAAGTTTGAAGTATTTCTAGAATTCCCAAAATATGACACAGAGACACAAAAAGAGCAAATGCTGTTGGAAAAATGACACAGGTAGACATGCATGATCGGAGAAGGCAATAGCAAGCCACTCCAGTACTCTTGCCTAGAAAATCCCATGGATGGAGGAGCCTGGTAGGCTGCAGTCCATGGGGTCGCTAACTTCACTTTCACTTTTTGCTTTCACACAATGGAGAAGGAAATGGCAACCCACTCCAGTGTTCTTGCCTGGAGAATCCCAGGGACAGGGGAGCCTGTTGGGCTCCTGTCTATGGGGTCGCACAGAGTCGGACACGACTGAAGCGACTTAGCAGCAGCAGCAGCAGCAGACATGCTTGATACAGGGTTGCCGCAAATCTTCAATTTGTAAAAAACGTAATAAAGTGCAATAAAGCAAAGTGCAATAAGATGAGATATGCCTCTATATTGTTATGCTCAGAAATCATATGGTAATTAGATAGTGTTCTGCATACAAGAGGCACTCAGACATTGTTAATGACAGTTCATCTCTTTCAACTTCCTTTCTAACAGGTATTCGTCAGTTGCAGCTCATCCTATTCAAGGTGGCCTTGATATTGGGGGTTGAAATTCATGTGAATGTGGAGTTTGTGAAGGTTCTAGAGCCTCCTGAAGATCAAGAAAATCAAAGTACAGTATAATTTTCCTTTTGGTCTAGAAATCAGATATTGTGAAATGGAAACAACATTTGCAACTCCCAGAGGATGATTCTGTAATAATTATTCTGGGGCTGTTTGACATAATTCCATCAAAGGATATTTTACTGTTTTGGATCATTGCTGTCACTTTAGGTTTGTTCTTCAGCTCCCAGGGGATTTATTAGAGACATGAGTTTGATCTCTGGGTAGGGGAGATCCCCTGGAGTAGGAAATGACAACCTGCTCCAGTATTCTTGACTGGAAAATTCCATGGGCAGAGGAGTTTGGTGGCCTACAGTCCATGGGGTTGCCGAGTCAGACACAGTTGAACACACACGCACATTAAACCTGTAATTTGGTTACCTTGTCACTAGGAGGCAGTACTTTGACAGATGAAGTCTAAGTAGTAGTAAGTGGGAAAGAAAACAGATTTGGTTATCTGATAAAATTCATTCACATGCTCTTCAAGCTGTGTGTACACACACAGATACGTGGATATACTTAACTGTACCTGTATGATATTTTAAAATCTAGTAAATAAAAATGAAGTTTTGAGAGCAAATGTGAAATAAATGTTTGAAATATTATTTGGCCTATAATATTTTTTAAGCTTTATTGAAAAATAATTTATAAACCAGAAAATTCATCCATTTTAGGTATGTCATATTGAGTAATTTTTCTCTTGTTCCTTTTAGTATTTTATAAAAATTCTGATCTTTTATATTCACCATGGCCAGAGTTTGTTCATGATGCCTCTATATCTTAATATCAAACTCTCCTGCTGCTGGAAAGGGCTTTCAATTCTGGGTCCAGTTTTGTGTCAGAAACCTTGTAGTTTCACACATAGGTTGCAATCCTGATTTCTCCTTCCTTTGCCCAGAGTATTGACATTTTAGGGGAGACATTAGCTGGCTTTTGTGGCAGGACAGTATGTGTGATTTGACTCATGTCAAATTATGTGCTCTTAACCTTTCCCAGATCCCTGTGTGCTGTGCTTAGTTACTCAGTTGTTTCTGACTCTTTGCAATCCCATGGACTGTAGCCCGCCAGGCTCCTCTGTCCATGGGGATTCTTCATGCAAGAATACTGGAGCGGGTTGCCATACCCTCTCCAGGGTCTCAAACCAACCCAGGGATCAAACCCAGGTCTCCCACACTGCAGGCAGATGCTTTACCTTCTGAGCCTCCAGGAAAGCCCAAGAATACTGGAGTGGATAGCCTGTCCCTTCTCCAGGGGATATTCCCAATCCAGGAGTCAAACCAGGGTATCCTGAACTGCAGGCAGATTCTTTACCAGCTAAGCTACCAGAGAAGCCCTCCCAGATCCGTAGTGGGTGTTAAATTCTAATTATGGGTAACCAGCAAGATTTCATTTGAGAATTGTTTCATAGACTCCCAGCCTTTATAGAAACCAGTAAAACCAGGCATGGAATTGGCACTGCTGATTTACCTTTTCCTGGACTGAACTGAAACTAAGCCAGAAGGACTCCAAATACAAGTGTGAATCTGAACAGTCTGGGTCTTTCCTTGGGAGCCTCTATCTGGGGTGCCTGTACCTGGTGGCATTGTCCATTTCTCATGGCCAACACAGGGGGGGCATGTAATCACTCTGTCCTCCCATCTCTCACTGCCAACTCATCTCATTTTTCTGTCCTGGCAGAAATTGGCTGGCGGGCAGAATTTCTCCCTGCAGATCACTCTCTGTCGGAATTTGAGTTTGATGTCATCATCGGCGCGGATGGCCGCAGGAATACACTGGAAGGTGATGCCTCTTCTTAGGGCTGAGAATGGAGGGACGGGGGTGGGAAAGGGTGTATCAGGAAAGGCATGGAGAACGGGTGTAAGATGGTAGGGGCCAGAGCTGGATTGGGGGTCTTGATAGAAGGGCAAGCTGCCCTGCTCTGCTTGAGGCTGAGCATTTAGAGAAAACCATTTAATTCTCTTTGAAGCCCTGTAATTTGTGAATACACGACTGAGCGACTGAACTGAACTGAACTGAGGACCTCTCAGAACATTGCTATAAGGACTGGTCTAAGACTCGTATGTAACCATTCTTTTTAAAGGTTAAACATCATGGAAATTAAAAGAAAAAATCAATATACATTTATTGAACACCTGCTACTGTGCAAGCCAGGGTGCTAAGTACTTTCATACTTCTTCTGACTAAGAGAATCATTTTATACTGTTGATGGTATTTGTTTACTGTGAAGTATAATATGCTAGAAGGAGGACCTCATCTCTTCTCATAACTTTACAGCATGCTCACTGCTGGTCAGTAAAAGTTTAGCCCAAACTGTCAAGGAATAAAACCACACCTCTCTGCTTCTAAGTGTGGAAGCATAACATGTTTTTTAGGGGAGAATCTAGAATCTATTAGGACTCTGGTTTGAAGACCAACTGGTCCCACATGTCATCTCTTGGGTTGAGGACAGGTCTGCTTTTCAAGCTTGCCTTGCTCAAAGGCTACAGCCTGCAGATGTCTGCTGGGGAGGGCACCTTCACTGAGGACAGAACACTCTCCCCGAACTAGGGTTGGTCTGCCAGACCTCAGGAAGTGTGGTCCTCCTAGCCAAGGCCCTTCCCACCTACTGTACTGTGCTTCTCCTTTCCTCTCCCTTCACTTCC
Source organism: Cephalophus harveyi (assembly GCA_006410635.1). Classification (NCBI taxonomy): domain Eukaryota; kingdom Metazoa; phylum Chordata; class Mammalia; order Artiodactyla; family Bovidae; genus Cephalophus; species Cephalophus harveyi. Next base: position 395,125 of record SJYT01063959.1, read on the forward strand.
ACACCCACTCCCCCACCCCAAGCAGTCAATATTGGATATCGATCAAGAAAATGTTTAAGCTGCCCACCTGAATGTTGTACTGTTAGTTTATGAGGCCATTCTGATGGTTTGTAAGTCTGAATATAAAAATCGAGGATCCATGCCCACCTTGAGGATGGTTTGACATTTTGTTAACATAAGTAGGGCAGGAAGGGAGAGAACCATCTGAGCAACTTAAGACCAGGTAAGCAGATGAGAGCAGATTTCTCAAATGGCACTCTTGGCATCTGGGGCCAGGTAGTTTTTGTTGTGGGGACTGTCGTGTGAGTTGTAGGATGCTTAGCGGCATCCCTGACCTCTACCCACTAGACACCAGCAGCGCCCTTAGTTGTAGCAACCAGAACCAAATGCCCACTGGGGGGCAAAATCACCTCCAATTAAAAAATACTAGAGACTACTGACCATTATTGACCACCTCCACAAAGGCCTAATGAAGAACCAAAATGAGAGAGTGTTGAACAGATACTCAAGATTTTTAGTCAAAGAGATTTTCGGCAAAGAAGTTTGGAATCACCGTGCTAGTGGTAGAGAACCTGCCTGCCAATGCAGGAGACACAGGTTTGATCCCTGGCTTGGGAAGATCCCCTGGAGGGAGGCCATGGCAACTCCACTCCAGGATTCTGGCCTGGAGAATCTCCTGCAGGGAGGAGCCTAGAGGGCTGCAGTCCATAAGGTCACAAAGAGTGGACTGGATTTAGCATTAGCATGAGTCTTAGCATATGAAAAGGGGAGGGGAATCCCCACTGGTGCTGAAGACAGTGGTTATGTCTGCTAGCAAGATAAATGCCTTGAGTTAAGCTAAGTAAACAGCAGTCAGTACCTGGGGCTGGGGTGGAAAGGAAATTCTGGACTGAAGGAAAAGACAAATGCTAAAAAGTAAGGAGATTAGAAGGTGGTGGCCCATTGAAACGGGACCACCTGTTGGTGATCCTGTGTGTAATCACCCGTGATATTGTGATTTATAATAAGGCAAATATATCTGGGTCTTTGTCCCCTTTCTGGCACAGCTCCCCAAACCCTTGGAATTTCCTGAGTGATAAGAACAAGAGGAGCATCTTTTCTTGTGATATTTGTCTGTGGTTCCTGAAAACATTTCAGAACCATAAATGTGAAATGGCTGTGTTGTTATTCACAATGAGCTCCTTTCCAGCACACCTGAGTGTATATTAATGAAGTGAGTTTTGGAAAGCGCCAAAGAAAGGGAGGGGACTGGTTGCCCGGGGAGCCAAAAAAAAAAATGATTAGAGGGTTGGAATTTTTAATCCTATCTCCTGACCTCATGGGAGGGGAGAGGGGCTAGAGATAGAGCTCAGTGACCAGGGACTTAATCACTCATATGTCTGTAATAAA